>QNTS01011558.1:5347-28377 GCA_003317085.1 Hucho hucho
GACCTACTGTTTATAAATACCTACTACTGTGTACCCTAGTAGACCTACTGTTTATAAATACCTACTATTGTGAACCCTAGCAGACCTACTATTTATAAATACCTGTTAATGTGAACCCTAGCAGACCTACTATTTATAAATACCTATTATTGTGAACCCTAGCAGACCTACTACTTATAAAATCCTATTATTGTGTACCCTAGCAGACCTATTGTTTATAAATACCTATTATTGTGTACCCTAGCAGACCTACTTATCTATAAATACCTATTGATGTGTACCCTAGCAGACCTACTGTTTATAAATACCTAATTCTGTTCACCCTAGCAGACCTATTATTTATAAATTCCTACTATTATGTACCCTAGCAGACCTACTGTTTATATATACCTACTACTCTGTACCCTAGTAGACCTACTGTTTATAAATACCTACTATTGTGTACCCTAGCAGACCTACTGTTTATAAATAGCCATTATTGTGTAACCTATCAGACCTACTATTTATAAATAACTAGTATTGTGTAACCTATCAGACCTACTGTTTATAAATACCTACAACCGTGTACCCTAGCAGGCCTACTGTTTATAAATACCTATTATTGTGTACACTAGCAGACCTACTGTTAAAAAATACTACCTAATGTGAACCCTAGCTGACCTACTATTTGTAAATACCTATTATTGTGTACTTTAGCAGACCTACTATTTATAAAAACCTATTTTTGTTTAAGCTATCAGACCAACTATTTATAAAAACCTATCATTGTGTACCGTAGCAGACCTTCTCTTTTAAATACCTATTATTGTGAACCCTATCAGACCTACTATTTTTTAAATACTTATTATTGTGTACCCTAGCAGACCTACTGTTTATGAATACCTATTATTGTGAAACCTAGCAGACCTACAATTTATAAATGCCTGTAATTGTGAACCCTAGCAGACCTACTATTTATAAATACCTATTATTGTGAACCCTAGCAGACCTACTATTTATAAATACCTATTATTGTGAACCCAAGTAGACCTACGTTTTATAAATTCTTGTTTTTGTGAACCCTAGAAGACCTACTATTTATAAATACATATTATTGTGTACCCTAGAAGACCTACTGTTTATAAATACATATTATTGTGAACCCTAGCAGACCTATTGTTTATAAATACCTATTCTTGTGAACCCTGGCAGACCTACTATATATAAATATCTATTATTGTGTACTTTAGCAGACCTACTATTTATAAATACCTACTACTGTGTTCCCTAGCAGACCTACTGTTTCTTAATACCTGCTAATGTGTGCCCTAGAAGACCTACTATTTATAAATACCTATTATTGTGTACTCTAGCAGACCTACTATTTATAATTATCTACTTTTGTGTACCCTAACAGATCTACTATTTATAAATGCCTACTATTGTGTACTCTAGCAGACCTACTATTTATAAATACCTACTATTGTCTACCCTCACAGAAATCTACTATTTATAAATACCTACTATTGTGTACCTTAGCAGACCTACTATCTATAAATACCTACTATTGTGTACCCTATCAGACCTACTATTTATAAAAACCTACTATTGTGAAGCCTAGCAGACCTACTGTTTATAAATGCCTACTACTGTGTACCCTAGCAGACCTACTGTTTATAAATACCTTCTACTGTGTACCCTAGGAGACCTACTATGTATAAATACATTCTACTGTGTACCCTAGCAGACCTACTGTTTATAAATACCTACTACAGTGTACCCTAGCAGACCTACCATTTATAAATACCTATTACTGTGTACCCTAGCAGACCAACTATTTGTTACAGTTTTTTACGATTGTTTACACACTAAAATAAAAATTTCCACACAATTTGCAAAATTCTTCTCCATTGAGCAAAACACCTCCACAGATTTGCACAACATTACACACAATGTCTGCTTCACCCTTTTTGCAAAACATTACACACAGTGATTTGTAAAACTCTACACACATTTTCACACCTTAGACACAGATAAGGATTTTGAGGTTACTTCCTTGTCATTACAAAGCCCCGGATTGCCAATGACCACACTAATGAACGAATTGGATAATCACATCCACCAGGTGTGGAAGCACACATGTGCTAATTTGAANCGAGGACACCAAGGTGGAAGGGGCCCTATGTTCACTCGTGCACAAGAGGCCGCCATTGTGAACATGGTTTTGACCAATAATTGTATCAGGCTGCGAGAAATCCAAGCCAATATCATCAATGATGACCATATTTTCAATAACATCCAACGAGTCTCTCTGTCAACATTAGGTCGAATCTTCAAGAAAAATCAAATATACATGAAGCAACTGTATCGGGTACCATTTGACAGAAATTCAGAGAGAGTGAAACATCTGCGCAATGAGTATGTGGAGGTATGTATTGTTCATCTTACTATGGTGTGGTATTGTGCACTGCTCATAATGTTCTGGCACAAAAAAATACTGTGCAATAGATATTGAATAGCATCCTATTGTCTTTTACTGTGTTTCAGAGAGTCTTGCAAATGGATGCTGCAGAAATTCAACATGAATTTATATATGTGGATGAGGCTGGATTTAACCTTGCGAAAACAAGAAGAAGAGGGAGAAATGTAATTGGACACAGGGCAATCACCAATGTGCCAGGGCAGCGAGGGGGTAACATCACCCTTTGCGCTGCTATTACACAAAATGGGGTCCTCCACCACCATGCAAATCTGGGACCCTATAATGCAAATCTAATACTTGCATTTCTTGACAGATTGCACGAGATTGTCACAGCATTAAACCAAGTGGACCAGATGCGGTACATTGTCGTTTGGGACAATGTCTCATTCCATCGGGCTGCTCTGGTCCAGAATTGGTTCCATGAGCACCCTGAATTTGAAGTCTTATACCTTCCCCCATACTCCCCCTTCCTGAATCCAATAGAAGAGTTTTTTTCAGCATGGCGGTGGAAGGTATACGACCTGCGGCCCTATGACCGTTTGCCCCTCATTCAGGCCATGGAGCAGGCCTGTGATCATATCGAAGCAGCTTCTGTGCAGGGGTGGATTCGTCACACGAGGCGATTCTTCCAACGGTGCCTTGCCAATGAAGACATAGCCTGTGATGTGGATGAAATCTTATGGCCTGATCCAGCCAGACGGAGAGATGATGAATAGTTACAGTATTCTTGTTGCTTTTACAGTAGTTTTTCTTCAGAGTCAAAGTGTATGTACTTCATGCAGTAATTTTTATTTGTCTACAGATTTTATTTGTTTCATTGATTTCATTGTTGGTTGATTACTGTAACTGATTATGGTAAGAAATACTGTAAGTATTGAAATAAATACTTGAAATATTCAGTCTGCAGCATCAGTGTTGTGCAGTGCTTGGTAAGTTTATAGTAGGCCTATTTGTGTACATTCTCCCTATATCTCAAACTAATCATGAAGAATGTTGTGGGTTTGTCACTATTTTTTTTTTCATCTAAATTATCCCTTACATAACAATGTCTGGCCAAAAATCTAGCACATGCTATTTCCTAAAATTAGTTTTTTTACAATTGTGTTTTTTATTTATCACAGCAGTGTGAAACTGGCTGCAATAGTGTCTGATCATTGAGGACTGTGTTGGTTAAATGAAAACTAATAGCATTTTCACAAATATGTGTATATGTTTTGACTGAAGTGTGTATGTTTTGACTGAAGTGTGTCATTTTGCAAACAATCTAGGAATTATGCAAATTGAGTGTGGTGTTTGGATAATTGTGATTATATTTTGAAAAAAAGAACCCGGTTTTCAAAATTGCGTGTAAACATTTGAAAAAAACTGTAATACCTACTATTGTGTACCCTAGCAGACCTACTATTTATAAATACCTATTATTGTGTAATCTATCAGACCTACTGTTAGATACACCTATTATTGTTATTGTGTAACCTATCTGACCTTCTGTATATAAATATCTACTATTGTGTACTCTGGCAGAGACCTACTGTTTATAAATAGTTATTATTGTGTACCCTATCAGACCTACTGTTTATAAATACCTATTATTGTGTAACCTATCAGACCTACTGTTTATAAATACCTATTATTGTGTAACTTATCAGACATACTATTTAAAAATACCTTTTAATTTGTAACCTATCAGATCTACTGTTTATTAAATACCTATTATTGTTTAACCTATCATACCTACTGTTTATAAGTACATATTATTGTGTACCCTAGCAGACCAATTGTTTATAAATACCTTCTATTCTGTACCTTGGCAGAGACCTACTGTTAATAAAATCTATTAATGTGTAACCTATCAGACCTACTGTTTATAAATACCTATTATTGTGTAACCTATCAGACCTACTGTTTATAAATACATATTATTGTGTACCCAGCAAACCTATTGTTTATAAATACCTACTTTTGTGTACCCTATCAGAGACCTTCTGTTTATAAATACCTATTATTGCGTAACCTATCAGACCTACTGTTCATAATTACAGATTCTTGTGTAACCTATCAGACCTACTGTTCATAATTACAGATTCTTGTGTAACCTATCAGACCTACTGTTTATAAATACCTATTATAATGATATTGCTGTAAACAGCCCATCCAACTACCTCATCCCCCAAACTGTATTCATTTATTTATCTTGCTCCTTTGCACCCCAGTATCTCTACTTGCACATTCAACTTCTGCACATTCTATTCTTGTGTATAATTGCTATATTGTAATTACCACTCCACTATGGCCTATTTATTGCCCACCTCCCTTATCTTACCTCATTTGCACTCACTGTACATAGACTTTTTTTTTTTAATTCTACTGTATTATTGATTGTATGTTTGTTTACTCCAATGTGTAACTCTGTGTTTTTGTATGTATCAAACTGCTTTGCTTTATCTTGGCCAGGTCGCAGTTGTAAATGAGAACTTGTTCTCAACTGGCCTACCTGGTTAAATAAAGGGGAAATAAAATAAATAAAATAAAATGATTGTGTAACCTATCAGATCACCCACAGGGTGGAGAAACTATCACCCACGGGAAGAGAAACTAACACCCACGGATGTGGAGAAACTCGCTCGCATCTTCACCCAGGGGGACACATTACAGAGATTGCATGAAGGTAAGAGTATACATAAGGAATTGCACAGTAGGTGTGTGTCCTGTCTGTCTGCCTGTGTCTGTCCGTGTGTGTGCGTGTGTGTGCGTGTGTGTGCGTGTGTGTGTGTGTGTGTGTGTAGAAGTTTATGAGCTTTAAGTTGTAGCTAAAACGTTGAATCAGCAGTATATTGTATTTGATGTTGCTCCCCTACAGAGCTCACAGCTAAGTGGAAACACTAGTAATTACATTGTTTACACCATCATACTAATTATACCCCCGTGAGAGAGGGTGGGTGTTGTCTGTCTACAGTACATATTCTATCAGGATTTAGAGAGGGACAGAGAGAGAGACAGAAACGGAGAGGGGGGGGGCGGAGAGAGAGAAAAAGAAGGAAGAGAGAAAGGAAGAAAGAAATAGGGCGAGAGAGAGCAAGACAGAGAGAGAGACAGATACAGAGAGAGGCGGGGCAGAGAGAGCAAAATAAGGAGAGAGAGAGAGAGAGAGAGAGAGAGCGAGAGAGAGAGAGAGATGGAGAATCTAATGGACAATAACAGAAACAACTGCAATCAATAAAGCAGAGTGCAATGAGCAGGCCAATGTGGCGGCAGGTAGCCTGGCGGATAGAGCTCTGGGCCAGTAACCAAAATGTTGTTTCTTCGGGCCGACAAGGTGAAAAATGTACCCTTGAGCAAGGCACTTCATTCTTAATATGCTCCAATATGCTCCAGGGGACCGTGTAAAACAACACATTTCACTGCACCTATTTGGTGTATGTTTGCGTTTATATTTTGTTTAGTATATATTGTAAAAACATATGCAGTGCATTCGGAAAGTATTCAGATCCCTTGACTATTCTAAAATGGGTTAAATTGCCCCCCCCCCCATCAATCTACACACAATACCCTATAATGGCTTTTTATAGATTTGAGCAAATTTATTACAAATAAAAAAAGTGAATATCACATAAGTATTCAGACCCTTTACTCAGTACTTTGTTGAAGCACCTTTGGCAGCGATTACAGCCTTGAGTCTTCTTGGGTATGATGCTCCAAGCTTGGCACACCTGTATTTGGGGAGTTTCCCCCATTCTTCTATGCAGATCCTCTCAAGCTCTGTCAGGTTGGATGGGGAGCGTCGCTGCACAGCTATTTTCAGGTCTTTCCAAAGATGTTCGATCGGGTTCAAGTCCGGGCTCTGGCTGGGCCACTCAAGGACATTCAGAGACTTGTCCCGAAGCCACTACTGCGTTGTATTGGCTGTTTGCTTAGGGTCGTTGTCCTGTTGGAAGGTGAACCTTTGCCCCAGTCTGAGGTCCTGAGCGCTCTGGAGCAGGTTTTCACAAAGGATCTCTCTGTTCTTTGCTCCGTTCATCTTTCCCTCGATCCTGACTAGTTTCCCAGTCCCCTAAATGAACTAAAGTAAAAATAGTAAAATTAAAATAAAAAGTAACACAATAAAATAACATTAATGAGGCTATGTACAGGGTAAAGAGTCAATGTGCGGGTGTACAGGTTAGTTATTTTGTACATGTAGGTAAGGCTAAAGTGACTAGATAATAAACAGCGAGCAGCTGCAGCGTAAAAAAAAACAAAGGTAGGGGGGCGTGTCAATGTAAATAGTCCGGGTGGCCATTTGATTAATTGTTCAGCAGCCTTATGGCTTGGGGATAGAGCTGTTGAGGAGCCTTTTGGACCTAAACTTGGCGCTCCAGTACAGCTTGCCATGCAGTATTATAGAAAACAGTCTATGACTTGGGTGTGTCATGACGTTGGCCCTCTTTGGGGATAGAGAGCACCATCCCCCTCTCTCTACCATCTCTCTCTCTCTCTCTCTCTCTCTCTCTCTCTTACACCCAGGTTCTCTATCGCACGTCGTAAATTCCTATTGTAGACTCTCTCTCCTCATGGCCATGCAGTATAGAGAGAGAGTTTCACAGGAGAACTAAGGAATTTCATCCACCTCACAGAACTTGAGAACTGACCAGTACTCATGTTTTACAGAATGCATACATGGTCGGGGAAGAATCCAGCTACGACCGGTGCATTTCATTTAATGTTTGTGAAACTCAGGAGAGACAATACAGCCACATTACCATAACCCTGTTTATACAAGAGTCTCAGTTGTGAGACTTGCATCTAATTGTTGTATAAAATGAATGAGTAAAAATGAAACTATTTGTGAAATTATGTAATGTGATGTTAAACTGTTTAATGAAAGAGAATCCAATTCCCTTTAAAGTTTCACTAAGGCATTGGCCCGCCCCCATGAGCACAGATATGGACCTGGCGTCATGGGACAGCCCTTTTCTATGTTCCGAATAAAACCCCCACCTGGGTAAACCCACTTCAGACCATGCCGTACCTCGATTACCGAGAGGGCTAAGGTTTGAGTAGAGACCATGCATACCTCGGTCAGCTGAGGGAGCATAGGTTGGAGTAGAGACCACAAATGTTTTTTGAATTCTTAACCATTCCACGTGGTTAAACTCTGAGACTATCGATCCGACAGAACAAGAGCAACTCTTAGATACTAATTAATAGTCTGCAGCTAGAAATGATGTCGACCTGAATGCAACAACCGCCGAAACATCTATTCTATAAGAACATTTCTTAATGGCATTCTATAGTACCCATTCTAACCTCAAAAGACTTCAAGAGAGAGAGTGAGAGATGGATGAACAGACGATTCCAACAGAAATCCCGACGACACACTGAGCGTAAATATGTATTGATTGCAATTATTCCCGAATGAGTGAGCGTTCATGTGCAAAGGATTAGCATTTCAATTAATATAATTATCAATTGTGTAGTGACATGTAATTCCCGCCCTTCTCAGTCTTCTCCCCCATTCTCTTTTGTTCACCAAGCCGTCATACCGGCTTATCCCACTAGGGAAACATCCCCTATCATTTCCTTGTAACCATGTCTACTTTGTTTTGTTCACTGTTTGTTTGTGCATTTCTGTGATTATTTAGTTAGTTAATAAATGAGTGATTTAAGACAATTGGTGTATGGGTGATTCATAGTAAAGACTGGGTTAGTGCAGATAACCAACAATTTACGACGTTCGGAATGAGACTAACGTGAGGTAAAGAATAATTCATTAATTAGAAGACTAATTGATCAGATATTAAAATATCTGAAAAGTTATATTAGGAAAATATTTTCCTTGGTGCCCCGACTTCCTAGTTAATTACATATACAAGATTAGTAATCACGTAATAATAATTACAGAGAATTGATTTGATAAAATAAGTCTTCAGTTTAATGATGCCAAAGACACGACAGGTGACTGGAGTTTTTGACAATTTTTGGTCCTTAATCTGACACCGCCTAGTATATAGGTCCTGGATTGTAGGAAGCTTGGCCCCAGGAATGTACTGGGCCGTACGCATTACCCTCTGTAGCGCCTTACGGTCAGATGCCGAGCAGTTGCCATACCGGACCGTGATGCAACCGGTCAGGATGCTCTCGGTGGAACTGTAGAACCTTTTGAGGCTCTGGGCACCCATGCCAAATCTTTTCAGTCTCCTGAGGGGGAAAGGTGTTGTCGTGCACTCTTCACGACTGTCTGGGTGTGTTTGGACCATGATGGTTCGTTGGTGATGTGGACACCAAGAAACTTGAAACTCTCGACCCCCTCCACTACAGCCCCGTCAATGTTAATGGGGGCCTGTTCGGTCTGCCTTTTCCTGTAGTCCATGATCAGCTCCTTTGTCTTGCTCACATTGAGGGAGAGGTTGTTGTCCTGGCACCACACTTCCAGGTCTCTGACCTCCTCCCACCGTTGTCGGTGATCAGGCCTACCACTGTTGTGTCATCAGCAAAGAGCTCTTTGTAACCTAGCTGGGAATGGGAAAGATGTCTCTTAAAAAATAGACCCCTTCTGACAGGGCCAAATCGTAATGGAATCTCGTCCCCAGGAAAAAACTGCTTTGAGCTCATTTCAGGGCTCATATGGACTAGTGAGCTACAGACAGGAATCAGCTATGAATCTCACTAATGAGCCACCTGTGGGGGAGGGGCAGACAAGACATTTGCTCCGACCACCCATTAATCTCAGCTTCCTTCACCTCTTGCGCTTATTACCTGTGGAAGGCGGGGCTTCTGGCAAAGTATGGATTTCATTGGCTATGCCAGGCGTGATTGTAGGTCCTTCAACCGAAGTGTCGAGAGTTGCAACCCCACAATATGTTGTACCGAAGTTGTCTGACTGAAAGGGAAGCAATGTTGAGCTTGATGAGTCATAGGTGACTATGGTGACTAGAAAAGACGGAAGTGATGATAGTTTCAGAAATAATGAGCAAGTGTAAGCTATTTGGTTTTGATGTAGGGTTTTGAAGAAGTCAATTTGTCTTTGTGTCACATGCTCTCTCTCTCTCTCTCTCTCTCTCTCTCTCTCTCTCTCTCTCTCTCTCTCTCTCTCTTCTCTCTCTCTCCTCTCTCTCTCCTCTCTCCTCTATCCTCTCTCCTCTCTCCAGACAGGTATCTGTCATGGTTGCTGTCTTCACCCTACAGCAGTAAAGTCACTCCCTTGTTCCCTTCTCTCATTATGCTTTAAATGCAAACCTGGATCATTGTAGATTCATGAAATGTTCTGAAAAAATTACATTACTTGGGAGTAGGACAGATACACACTGTCCTCGTTGTTTCCTTTGTATAGTTTGTTTGTTTCTGTGATGAGTTATTCTCTATGTGCATGTGTGTGTGCGTCCTTCAAAGGTCTAACAGACAGGCTTGTCTTCCGAGAGAAATTCGCAGGACTAAAATAACCTCTCTTCTCTCTCTGTGTTGAATATAGCTCTTCTATCACTCTGATCTGTGCCTCTATCACTCTGATCTGTTCCTCTATCACTCTGATCTGTTCCTCTATCACTCTGATCTGTTCCTCTATCACTCTGATCTACTTCTCTATCACTCTGATCTGTGCCTCTATCACTCTGATCTGTTTCTGTCTCACTCTGTTTCTATCTCTCTCAGCATCCCTGTGAAACGCTTTCAACACCTTCTAGAGTCCATGCCCCGACGAATTGAGGCTATTGAGGCGTCCCCTTTAGCCTAGTGGTTTGAGCGTTGGGCCAATAACTGGAAGTTCGTTGGATCAAATCCCCGAGCTGACAAGGTAAAAATCTGTTGTTCTGACCCTCAGCAAGGCAGTTAACCGACTGTTCCCCGGGCGCCGAAGACGTAGATGTCGATTAAGGCAGACCCCCGCACCTCTCTGATTCAGAGGGGTTGGGTTAAATGTGGAAGACAAATTTCAGTTGAATATAGTCAGTTGGACAACTGACAAGGTATCCCCCTTTCCTTATACTGAGGGCGAAAGGGGGTGCAACTCAATATTAGGAAGATGTTTTGTACACTCAGTGCATACATTAAAGAGGGTGGGGCTCAAGCTGCATCCCTGTCTCACCCCACAGCCTTTGGAAATAAACCAGCATTTTTTATTTATTTCTTTATTTCAACTGCACACTTGTTGTTTGTATAGATGGATTTTATAAAGTTGTATGTTTTTCCCCCAACACCGCTTTCCATCAATTTATATAGCAGATTCTGGTGCAAATTGAGTCTTTTTTTAAATCAATAAAGCATGAGAAGACTTTGTTTTTGTTTCCAATAAAATGGTATTTGTCACGTGCCGAATACAACAAGTGTAAACTTTACTGTGAAATACGTACTCACAAGCCCTTTCCCAACTAGATAACAAGAAAATACTAGCACAATACTGTCAATTAGGTCACCACTGGTTCTGTTATATTCTGCCATGCTTGCATTGTTCTGTCTCTCTTACACCCTGGACAAATGTATTAGACTTTTGTTGAGTGTGTATTTTGCAGATTGGTTTGGTGTAGACTACTGCCACACAGTAGTCTGTTGAGAGTTTAGGACTAAACCGTTTGATTCGAAAGCTTGATCCTATGCCCTGGACATGAATTTATTCATGATCTATTGAGGTAATTACATTGGTGTCAGAAGCTAGCTAGCTAGCTGACTAACGTTACGGTGGCTAGCTATGTGGATTAGCCTAGCAGAGAAAAAGGACTGAAAATGCTTTGTGGTAGTCCGAGAGTGAAGGGGGAGGCGGGGGACGTATACGGCGATGGAGGTGCGTGTGCTCGGAAATCAGAGGATCTGACTGAGGCGTTTGTGAGGGCATCGGGACACAAAGCATTTGAGTGAGACTGCTAGATGAATGGCGGCTGGGTGCATCTTCCTCTGTTCTTCGCACGGATTCTGCTGGGCGGACCGAATGTGTGATGTCGACAGTGCATGACGGGAATGCTGGGGCTCAGGATGTAAACAAACAATGGCGGAGCCCAGTCCCAGAAAGCATCCATATCTGTTAAGACCCCAGAGTACTCTGGTAAGGCAGATTGGGAAGCTTTTCATGCACAGTTTGAACTGTTATTTCATTCAGGGGAGTGGTCTGATGAAGATAAGACACTTCAGCTAGCTTTGAGCCTCACGGACGATGCTCTGTTCTGTCTGATATTGATTAGCCTGGAAGACAGACGTGATTATGGGGCTTTAGTTGGGTTAGACTGATTGGACGTTTTGGACAGGGTGTACAGCCCGGGCTGCTGCACTCCGAACTGAGACGCAGGTAGCCAGGGGAGCCACTACGGGCGCTAGCTTAATGACATTGCGAGCCTCAGCAGGCATACGTGCACATGCCCCCACTCCGTGCAGAGCGAGCTGGTACGTGACCAGTTCATACAGGCACTCTCTCTCCTACGGAGCTTCGCACACAGACCCAGATGGCGCACCCCCGAGTCATTTCAGAAAGCCTTGGAGATGGCTTTGGAGAGGGAGATTGCGTGGGCTGGGGCTTCAGCTGGGGCTTCAGTGGGGGTGTGTGGAGATACACCTACTGTGTGGGCTGTGGTGCACAGCAGCCCAGAGACGGGAAAGCCTGCATGGGTGGCTGAAATAACTGAACTAATTTGTGCTGTAACACTACAGACAGCATGCAGCACACAGACAGCACGCAGCACACAGACAGCACTCAACACACAGACAGCACTCAACACACAGACAGCACGCAACACACAGACAGCACGCAACACACAGACAGCACTCAACACACAGACAGCACTCAGCACACAGACAGCACACAACACACAGACACCACTCCACACATACTCTGGCCCCATGGTCTGCTGGGGGTATGGCCAGCTAGGCCACTGGGTGGGGCCCTGCAGGGTCTTGGAGAGGATGGGGGATCTGATGTACCGGATCCAGCTGCCTTCCAGTGGGAGAAAGGTGTCACTGACCAGGACAGGTCATTCCCATACAGAGGGTCCATTTCTACTCCACAAACAGCTGACCTATTTTAATTCACCACTTTACAAGCTAGCCAGCTAACTCTTTGAAATAAACATACATTTTTTTCATTTTGGAATATGCCAAATAGAGCTACAGACCCATCCTGACTTTAGCAATTAACTAATTGTTACTTTTATTTCAGTATTACAGTGTGGAGTCAATTGAGGGGACAAGCCATTGTTTCATGAAGCCATTAGAAGACTGCTGCTGACTGAGAGGGGGGTGTGTATAAATTATTTAGAATAACTGATGTATAATAAATCTTGGTGATTCAATAGCCTCGTTAATCATCACATGACTTTTAACACACTATGTTGTGCTCAGTGTGGCAGTAAACCAGAACTCTCTTGAGGTGGAGGATCTCTCTTTCAGTTGCTGTAGACAACAACTGCATCTAAGTTGTTCTTCTACATCATAATGATTATTATGTATTATGTCTGCATAGCATTTTGTCTTGACTTTGGCAGATTAACTCATGTTTTTGCTATTTTTTTCTTATTCTCTAGAACCAGTCAGCCGACAACCTATACTGTACGTGCGGTAGGTAGCCCAGCGGCTAAGGAGTTGGACCTGTGGAGGAATTGTACCTGTGGCTGAAAGGTGGCCGGTTTGAATCCCAGGCCTGGCGCTGGAAAAAAAATGGGTGGAATTGATTGGGTTCACATCCTTGAAACATTCCCCATAACGTTGGGCCCTTGAGCAAGGCCCTTAACCCCAAAACAAGCTTTCATCCAGGGGTGATGCACTGCAGCTTGAACCTGTGTTCATCTCAACTGTATGTTTGAGATCGGAGCTGAACACACATTTTCATTGTTCACTGTAACCAAAATTAACAAAGTTGTATTGTATTGTATTGTATTGTATTGTAAAGACGACAGCCAGAGTTGATGTGGGCCATCGTTCAAACAAAGAGATGCCTCCCTGGCCACCAGTGCACATTTCCAAACTATGTTTGCATATTATGACAATAAATTCTAAAAGCTATGCTGGTATTATTTTGTCCAATATTGTTTATTAAATTACACTGACACAAACATTAGGAACACCTGCTCTTTCCATGACATAGACTAACCAGGTGAATCCAGGTGAAAGCTATGATCCCTTATTGATCCACTTCAATCAGTGTAGATGAAGGGGAGGAGATGGGTTAAAGAAGGATTTTTAAGCCTTGAGACAAATGAGACATGGATTGTGTATGTGTGCCATTCAGATGGTAAATGGGCAAGAGAAAATATTGAAGTGCCTTTGAACGGGGTATGGTAGTAGGTGCCAGGCGCACCGGTTTGAGTGTGTCAAGAACTGCAACGCTGCTGGCTGTTTCACACTCAACAGTTTCCTGTGTGTCTCAAGAATGGTCCACCACCCAGAGGACATCCAGACAACTTGACACAACTGTGGGAAGCATTGGAGTCAACATGGGCCAGCATCCCTGTGGAATGCTTTGGACACCTTGTGGAGACAATGCCTCGACAAATTGAAGCTGTTCTGAGGGTAAAAGGGGTTGCAACAAAATATAAAATAAAGGTAAAAATATATATATATTTTTATAAATACAATTTGGAAGGTGTTCCTTACACTCAGTGTATATTCTTAGCAAAAACTATTACTATTTAATAGTAGTAGCCATAATTCCTAAATGACACCATGCTGGGTTCTTGAAGGATCCATGTTGGTTCAGTGATCTGATCAAAGAACCCTATAAACGGGTCTATATAGAACCTTTAGGAGTTCCATATATGAAGCAAGCAGTAGAAACGTTTTTGGTTCTACAAGGAAACTTTATTTTCTACGAGTGTATACAGGTAACTCAAAATATGTGTTATTCTGTTCTTTTGAAGTAGCCTACATTTTCAATATCGTAATGAGTCTAAATGAAACATCACAGGCAACATCTGTTGTCCTATAATACATTTGGTTTATTAGACTGTTAAAAATGTAGGGGAAAAGGCAGAAATGTTATATACACGTATTAAATGTAGGGGAAAAGGCAGAAATGTTATATACACGTATTAAATGTAGGGGAAAAGGCAGAAATGTTATATACACGTATTAAATGTAGGGGGAAAGGCAGAAATGTTATATACACGTATTAAATGTAGGGGAAAAGGCAGAAATGTTATATACACGTATTAAATGTAGGGGGAAAGGCAGAAATGTTATATACCCGTATTAAATGCAGGGGAAAAGGGAGGCATTTTATAGACAGTAAACAATGCATTTCTGTGGATCTGAATTTCATAATCATAAACAGGAACTTTTTCAGACATTTTCCATTGGTAGGCCTACAGTACCCATGTGCTAATGTCTGTCCTCACTCAGAAAGCCTTCTCACTGATGTCAATGAATGAATGGGCAATCGAAAGTCATACCAAAGCTAATAATTGTGAGTTGATTGAATTTAAATGACGTGAATAATGATAATGATGATGGTGAGAGCCCAGTAAGATGGACTGAGATCTCTTAAAGATATTGTTCATTTGTGTCACTAAAGTCACAATGTTTCCATTTCTATAGTCATGTTACAGTCTTTTCAAAAATGAAACGTCCAAATGTCGGCCTTTTACCAGTTCCAATTTCCCCCGCATTAACTGTTTATTTTTATAGCTGATAAAAATTTGGTATGTTATATAGCCTATATATATCATTTTGCCCATGTGAAGATGTTTATTTTATGCCATAGCCTAAAGAACAGATACATGATTTAATGAAAAGCAGCAAACAGACACAACGTTGTTTCAAATTTTTTAATATAAGACTCAGGCAATAGGCTACAGCTCGATTCACAGCTTCCTGCCCATCTACAGGGAAACGTAACATACTTCGATGTATTGTTCAAACCGTGTTTGTTGAGTGCGCAGGAATGTCTGTTTCCAGCGTACTACTGTACCTTTGCTGATGCGTTTTGCTCGCTGAAGAGAAACAAAAGCCTGTACGTGTCAGAGTTATTATCACAGTTATATTTGGAGTTAGAAAACTCTGTGTCAGCCTCTTTTAGAGAGAAAGCGAGAGAGTATCATTCTCTGAGTGAACTTCCTTTCTTAATCCATGCACTTTCTTCTTAGAAATAATAAGATAACAAATATTCTCTTCTATTTTCTTCTCTTCTGACTAATTAGAATCTCTCTATTTTATCCTCGCTGTCCAATTTAGCTTGGACTCTCTTTCTTTCTCTCTCGCTCTATTTCTCATTGTCCTCTCTCAATTTCTCTATATCTCCCTCCCTCCATCCCTCCCTCCCTCCCTCCCTCTAATTCATCATGGACTCGGACCTAATGATTATGCCCTAATCAGGCATTCCATTTCACTTACCAACTAATGAAAAGTCTAAATCATTCAGGGGCTCTCTTCTTCTCCTCCCATCTCTCTGTCACTCACTTCTCTCTAGAAGAGCTAGATAACTCCAGCACAAAGCTCTCTCTCTCTCTTTTTCTCTACTTCTCTCTCTCCCGCTCTCTCTCCCTCTACTTCTCTCTCTCTCTACTTCTCTCCCTCCCGCTTTCTCTACGTCTACTTCTCTCTCTCCCGCTCTCTCTCCCTCTACTTATCTCTCCCTCTACTTCTCTCTCTACCTCTCCTTCTCTCTCCCTCTACTTCTCTCTCCCTCTACTTCTCTCCCCCTCTCTCTACTTCTCTCTCTCTCTCTACTTCTCTCTCCTTCTACTTCTCTCTTTCTCTCTTTCTACTTCTCTCTCTCTCTTCCTCTACTTCTCTCTTTCTCTCCCTCTACTTCTCTCTCTCTCTACTTCTCTCTCTCTTTCTCTACTTTTCTCTCCCTCCACTTCTCTCTCTCTCCCGCTACTCTCTCTTCCTCTACTTATCTCTCTCTCTCCCTCTACGTCTCTCTCTCTCTACTTCTCTCTTACCTCTCCCTCTTCTTCTCTCTCTCTACTTATCTCTCTCTCTCCCTCTACTTCTCTCTCTCTACTTCTCTCTCTTCCTCTACTTCTCTCTTCCTCTACTTCTCTCTCTCTACTCTCCCTCTCTGTTTAACTGTATATTCTCATTCCGTCTTCTACTTGTAGTCCACTGTATTCAAGTTTTATTGTGTTGTGCACAAGTACAGTGAAATGCCTGTCTTACAAGCTCTGAACCCAACAATACAGTAATTAATATAAATGTAGTACTAAAAATAACATAACGTAGAACAAAAACACACAAGAAATGTAAATAAGAAATAAGAAGAACACAAGAAAGTTAGGAAGGTTTTTTGATGCTAGTGGTTGTGTTAATTTGGGATCTATCACATCCCAAAACTGTCCCAGACTATGTTTGGAATATTTATTTCTCACACAGAATAGAATAGGTCAAATATTGTACTATGGGGACAGTACATTGACAAAGGCTAGTGCTTTTGCTGTTTGTTAGGCCTACTCTTCTTGTTGGCTGGCGAAAAGTAAATGTGCACAGTTCTTCCAATATCTTCCATATGTGCCTCGGAATTGGATAAGAACGCGCGCAGTTGCGTCCCCAATGTGTCTGTCTTCACTTGTAGCCTGTGAGAAAGACCTGACCACTTGTGGGAGAGCCATGTGAGTGAGAGGTGATTCAGCACGCAGCCGGGAGAAGGGAATTATACTTACTATATTCAGCCAAAGGGTACAAAGGCATGGATTTCCTTAGGGGCATTATGGCCATACAAAGGGGATGCAGCCGGGAAATTCACAATTTGCTTTTCAAATTGTGAACAGCCTGCGCAAAAACTAAGCAGAGCTCATGCCTTTCATACAACTTTTTTCAAATAATCATTAGAGTCGCTTCATGCAGCCTTACGATGTATTAAAAATCTAAACATATTGCCCAACGTTTGTTGAACAACTAAAGTTACATAATTAACTCCAAATTAAGCATATACAGTGGCTTGCGAAAGTATTCACCCCCCTTCGCATTTTTCCTATTTTGTTGCTTTACTACCTGGAATTAACTTCTTGGGGAGTGGTGGGGCGCTAGCGCCCCAATCCCGACACTACCAGGTGAAATGCAAGGCGCCAAAATCAAAATCCAAAAGTTGAATTATTAAACATGCACCCATATACAAGTGTTTCATACTCATCAAAAGCTCTGTTTCTTGGCAGTATCACAGCGTTGTCAGATTTCAAAAAGGCTTTACGGCAAAAGCACCACATTTGATTGTTTGAGGGTAGCACCTTCACTATTTTCTCATTACCATGAATTCATTAGCCTTCACGGTTCACACAAAACACATTTCACAGCGAAAATAAATCAATTACCTGTTGAAGAACTTCTGCTGAGGGCTTCCAAAGTGTCCAACGAAGACAATCCATGGTTCTTTTGTTAGAAAAAGTAATGTATTATATCCATAAATCTCCGTTTGGTTCGCGCGTTATAATCAGAAACTACAGCCTCCACACCTCCATTGAAACGTGAAGAGAACTCGTTCAACTTAAACATATAAACTTGTCCAAGAACAATCAAAAATCATTTTAAATGTATGCTTAGGAACACTTTTACGTATATTTACTATAATAATTCAACCGGAATATAAACTGGGCTATAAGAACGGAAAAAAACACAGAGCGTGCCTTCTCGGGTGCGCGCGTTCTCTTCTGTTGACTTCCAAGGGGACACTTCCTGATTCCTCTTCTTCTCTGCTCTAATGCATCTAATAAAAATCTGAACACTGTCTCGAGACTGTTGACATCTAGAGGAAGCGATATGTACTGCATTCATATGCCCTTATATGGGCATTTTCATAAGGGAGGGGTTCCAAATGAGGCACTCTGTCAAAACCACTTTTTCCAGGACAGAAATTCCTCTGGGTTTCGCCTGCCATATCCGTTTCGTTTTACTCACAGACAAATGGTTAACACTTTTAGAAAATTCAGAGTGTTTCCTATCCAATGGTACTAAATATGTGCATATCCTATTTTCTGGGCCTGAATGGGAGGCATTTTACTTTGGGCACGCCAGGGTCTCCAAAACGGTCACATCGTGCGCTTCTGCCTAAGAAGTTATATGAATTTTTGGGGGGTTTGTATCATTTGATTAATACAACATAACTACCACTTTGAAGAAGCAACATATTTTTTCTCGTGAAACAAACAAGAAATAAGACAAAAAAATTGAAAACTTGAGCGTGCACAACTATTCACCCCCATTTTTGCCCATTTTTCAAGGCAAAACTTCTCCAGCTCCATCATGTTGGATGGGTTCCACTGGTGTACAGCAATCTCTAAGTCATACCACAGATTCTCAATTGGATTGAGGTCTGGGCTTTGACTAGGCCATTCCAAGACATTTACATGTTTCTCCTTAGCCACTCAAGTGTTGCTTGAGCAGTATGCTTAGGGTCATTTTCCTGCTGGAAGTTGAACCTCCGTCCCAGTCACAAATCTCTGGAAGACTGAAACAGGTTTCCCTCAAGAATTTCCCTGTATTTAGCGCCATCCATCATTCCTTCAATTCTGACCAGTTTCCCAGTCCCTGCCAATGAAAAACATCCCCACAGTGAAGTATGGTGGTGGCAGCATCATGCTGTGGGGATGGTGTTCTCGGGGTGATGAGAGGTGTTGGATTTGCGCCAGACATAGCATTGTCCTTGATGGCCAAAAAGCAACATTTTTGTCTCATCTGACCAGAGAACCTTCTTCAATATGTTTGGGCAGTCTCCCACAAGCCTTATGGCGAACATCAAATATGTTTGCTTATTTTTGAATTTAACTACTTACGGAGCATTGGGGCGTGCCAAATTCAAAATCCAAATGTTGAATTATTAAACATTCATGAATATACAAGTGTTGCATAGTCATCAAAAGCTCTGCTTCTTGGCAATATCACAGCGTTGTCAGATTTCAAAAAGGCTTTACGGCGAAAGCACAACATTTGATTGTTTGAGGGTAGCACCTCCAATATTTTTGCATTAGCATAAATTCATAAACCATCGCGGTTCACACAAAACACATTTCACAGCGAAAACAAATCCCTTACCTTTTGAAGAACTTCTGCTGAGGGCTTCCCAAGTGTCCAATGAAGACATCCAATGGTTCTTTTGTTAGAAAAAGTCATTTATTATATCCATAAATCTCAGTTTGGTTGGCGCATTATGTTCATAAAATACAGCGTCCACTTGCCCATTGAACCGTGAAGAGAACGCGTTCAACCTATACCTATACACTTGTCCAAGAACAATCAAACATCATTGATAATGTATCCTCAGGAACACTTTTATGTATATTTACTATAATATTTCAACCGGATTATAAGCTGGACGATAGGAAAGGAAAAAACCACAGCGCGCGCGAGCCCGTGAACGCGCTTCCTCTTCTGTTTACATCCGATGACCAGTTCGAAATTCTTCTTCTATTACCATCCAGAGCAACTAGAACATCGCCAAACACTGTCTAGAGACTGTTGACATCCAGTGGAAGCAATAGGTACTGCAATCTTACTCCCATATATGTCTGTTTTCAATAGGGAGGGGTTCAAAATGAGGCAATGTGTCAAAACACTTTTTCCAGGACAGAAATTCCTTGGGTTTTCGCCTGTTATATCAGTTCTGTTATACTCACAGACAATATTTTAACACTCTTAGAAACTTCAGAGTGTTTCCTATCCAATAGTACTAATTATGTGCATATCCTATTTTCTGGGCCTGAGTGGGAGGCATTTTACTTTGGGGACGCCAGACTCTCCAAAACCGTCACCTCGGGAGCCACTCCCTAAGAAGTTAAGCAATGGCTTTTTTATGGCCACTCTTCCATAAAGCCCAGCTCTGTGGAGTGTACGGCTTAAAGTGGTCCTATGGACAGATACTCCAATCTCCGCTATGGAGCTTTGCAGCTCCTTCAGGCTTATCTTTGGTCTCTTTGTTGCCTCTCTGATTAATGCCCTCCTTGCCTGGTCTGTGAGTTTTGGTGGGCAGCCCTCTCTTGGCAGGTTTGTTGTGGTGCCATGTTCTTTCCATGTTTTAATAATGGATTTAATGGTGCTCTGTGGGATGTTCAAAGTTTCTGATATTTTTTTATAACCCAACCCTGATCTGTACTTCTCCACAACTTTGTCCCTGACCTGTTTGGAGAGCTCATTGGTCTTCATAGTGCCGCTTGCTTAGTGATGATGCAGACTCTTGGGCCTTTCAGAACAGGTGTATATATACTGAGATCATGTGACAGATCATATGACACTTAGATTGCATACAGGTGGACGTTATTTAACTAATTATGTGACTTCTGAATGTAATTGGTTGCACCAGATCTTATTTAGGGGCTTCATAGCAAAGGGGGTGAATACATATGCATGCACCACTTTTCCGTTTTTATTTTTTATTTAATTTGTTGAAACAAGTAATTTTTTTCCTTTCACTTAACCAATTTGGACTATTTTGTGTTTGTCCATTACATGAAATTGTAAGTTGTGACAGTGTTTCCTTGCTACGTTTGATGTGTATACTATTAGATTTTGTATCCCGCAACGCGGTTAGCCTCTGTTGCTGTGACTACTACCATCTGTCTCAGGATCCTGCCAGACCAAAAAGTCTGAAGTTGTTTTCCGAAGCTAGCTACTAGCCAAGCTGGTATCAGTATCAGGTGATCGATCACCGGGGAGAATGGAGTCCTTTGTTTTTGAATCGCGGGATGATCCTCTCCTGGACCTGGCTGGCCAGACAGGGAGACACGTCAACGTTCATCGCGGATGTGGAGGGTGGCGTCCCCTGAGCCCTCTGGGGAGATGGGATTCATGAATGGGCTGCTGACATCGAATAGCTTTGCTGCTCCTGGTGCCATCTTCTCATGGAGCGTCGGAGGTTCAGATTCAGATTTTATTGCAATGTTTAACATTTAAATAATATAAAATAATGCCACAGAATTCTAAGCAAATATTGTCTGCTAAATAAACTAGTGTAGCCTACAGCCATATGGCATATGCAGATCAGGTCCTAACACAAGGACAACTCAGAGTATGCTATTCTGTTCTTCTGAAATAGATGTAGATGTTCCAGAAGTCTGTATCATTATTAACGGTTGATTACCATGAGACCGACTGTTAATTGCTTGACAATCACCGGCAGACGAAATGTCATGACCGCCACAGCCCTAGGTGGTGATCAGGGCCGGTTTTCCCTTCGCCTTAATGTCACCAGGACTTCCCTTTTCCTGCCTGTGTAATGCCAACGTTTCCTCTTCCATACCCCAAAAATTGGTTCAGAATTACAGAAAGAGCCCAGGGCTGATGAGTCGAAGTTGACGCCAGAATTGAGGTAAGTAACTGCCAATCTTATGTTCAAAAGTTGTTGTCGGTTATAAGAAATTATAGCGGATAAATTTTGAGAATAAACGGCAAAAGAATCACAAAATAGCACATTTGGGTCGGTGCTCGCAAAACGGAAGCCATACATTATGGCGCCATCTTATATAATCATCACAATAAGAAACAACCACGTTAATGACAATGGCTTGCATTGAAATGTTATCTAATTGAGTTGCATTGAAATGGCATTTAATTAAATTGCTTTGAAATGGTATCTAATGTAATTGCTTTGAAATGGTATATAATTAAATTGCTTCAAATGGTATCTAATTGAATTGCTTTCAAATGGTATATAATTAAATTGCTTTGAAATGGAATATAATAACATTTATTTGAAATGGTATCTAATTGAATTGCATTTAAATGGTATATCATTAAATTGCTTTTAAATGGTATCTATTTGAATTGCTTTGAAATAGTATATAATTAAATTGCTTTGAAATGGTATGTAATTTAATTGCTTTGAAATGGTATCTAATTTAATTGCTTTGAAATGGTATCTAATTGAATTGCAATGAAATGGTCCACATAAGCCTTGCTATGTAACGTAATGTTCTGTAAACAATACAGAGTTTATGTGGTGGGTAGGCAGGAGGGAGGTAGAGTGATGAAGGAACCAGACGGGACAGATGGAGCCTTTCGTTTTGGCAGCCATTAGTACAGAACAGCCAGTCTATATGTTTGTTCAGGCTTCTACACACACACACAAACACACACACACACACAAACAAACACACACAAACGCACACATAGAAACGCACATACGCATTAATGAAGTGAGGACAGCACACAAGAAGGTAGTTCATTTTAATGAGGAGATGGAGATGGAATCACATTCTGATTTGAGTTATTTTTAAATAGTTGTGTCAACAACGTGTTTTCTATAAAACTACAGCTAGTCTTTAGAGATGAACAGCTCTGCAGATTGGTCCTGTTATGGGCTGATTGAGCTGAGTTGGCCAGTTCGACTGAGAACATGTAATCAGATTTGGACCTACGACCTTGTCAATTTGAAATGGCAAAGTGGTTTGGCTGTGTACAGGTGGTAAGGTTACACTAGGGGCCCTGATCAAAAGTAATGCACTATACAGGAAATAGGGTGCCATTTAGGATTTAACCTTAGGCTGTACAGGTTAAATGGGGTGTCTTAGTCTGTACAGGTTAAATGGGGTGTCTTAGGCTGTACAGGTTAAATGGGGTGTCTTAGGCTGTACAGGTTAAATGGGGTGTCTTAGGCTGTACAGGTTAAATGGGGTGTCTTAGTCTGTACAGGTTTAAATGGGGTGTCTTAGGCTGTACAGGTTAAATGGGGTGTCTTAGGCTGTACAGGTTA
>QNTS01011561.1:7216-20670 GCA_003317085.1 Hucho hucho
CCCACCGTCAAACATGGAGGTGGAAACATTATGCTTTGGGGGTGTTTTTCTGCTAAGGGGACAGGACAACTTCACCGCATCAAAGGGACGATGGACGGGGCCATGTACCGTCAAATCTTGGGTGAGAACCTCCTTCCCTCAGCCAGGGCATTGAAAATGGGTCGTGGATGGGTATTCCAGCATGACAATGACCCAAAACACACGGCCAAGGCAACAAAGGAGTGGCTCAAGAAGAAGCACATTAAGGTCCTGGAGTGGCCTAGCCAGTCTCCAGACCTTAATCCCATAGAAAATCTGTGGAGGGAGCTGAAGGTTCGAGTTGCCAAATGTCAGCCTCGAAACCTTAATGACTTGGAGAAGATCTGCAAAGAGGAGTGGGACAAAATCCCTCCTGAGATGTGTGCTAACCTGGTGGCCAACTGCAAGAAACGTCTGACCTCTGTGATTGCCAACAAGGGTTTTGCCACCAAGTACTAAGTCATGTTTTGCAGAGGGGTCAAATACTTATTTCCCTCATTAAAATGCAATTCTATTTATAACATTTTTCACATGCGTTTTTCTGGATTTATTTGTTGTTATTCTGTCTCTCACTGTTCAAACAAACCTACCATTAAAATTACAGACTGACCATTTCTTTGTCAGTGGGCAAACGTACAAAATCAGCAGGGGATCAAATATTTTTTTTCCCTCACTGTATTACATCATCTATTATATTACATCATCAATTATATTACATCAACTATTATATTACATCATCTATTATATTACATCAACTATTACATCATCTATTATATTACATCATCTATTATATTACATCAACTATTATATTACATCATCTATTATATTACAACATCTATTATATCACATCATCTATTATATTACATCATCTGTTATATTACATCATCTATTATATTACATCATCTATTATATTACAAAATCTATTATATTACATCATCTATTATATTGCATAATCTATTATATTACATCATCTATTATATTACATCATCTATTATATTACATCAACTATTATATTACATCATCTATTATATTACATCAACTATTATATTACATCATCTATTATCTTACAACATCTATTATATTACATCATCTATTATATTACATCATCTGTTATATTACATAATCTATTATATTACAACATCTATTATATTACATCATCTATTATATTACATCATCTGTTATATTACATCATCTGTTATATTACATCATCTATTATATTACATCATCTGTTATATTACATCATCTATTATATTACATCATCTATTATATTACATCAACTATTAAATTACATCTATTATATTACATCATCTATTATATTACATCAACTATTATATTACATCATCTATTATATTACATCAACTATTATATTACATCATCTATTAAATTACAACATCTATTATATTACATCATCTATTATATTACATCATCTATTATATTACAACATCTATTATATTACATCATCTGTTATATTACATCATCTGTTATATTACATCATCTGTTATATTACATCATCTGTTATATTACATCATCTATTATATTACATCATCTATTATATTACATCAACTATTATATTACATCATCTATTATATTACATCAACTATTATATTACATCATCTATTATATTACATCAACTATTATATTACATCATCTATTATATTACAACATCTATTATATTACATCATCTATTATATTACATCATCTGTTATATTACATCATCTATTATATTACATCATCTATTATATTACATCAACTATTATATTACATCTATTATATTACATCAACTATTATATTACATCATCTATTATATTACATCAACTATTATATTACATCATCTATTAAATTACATCATCTATTATATTACATCATCTATTATATCACATCATCTATTATATTACATCATCTATTATATTACATCATCTATTATATTACATCTCTTATATTACATAATCTATTATATTACATCATCTATTATATTACATCATCTATTATATTACATCAACTATTATATTACATCTATTATATTACATCAACTATTATATTACATCATCTATTATATTACATCAACTATTATATTACATCATCTATTAAATTACATCATCTATTATATTACATCATCTATTATATCACATCATCTATTATATTACATCATCTATTATATTACATCAACTATTATATTACATCTATTATATTACATCAACTATTATATTACATCATCTATTAAATTACATCATCTATTATATTACATCATCTATTATATCACATCATCTATTATATTACATAATCTATTATATTACATCAACTATTATATTACATCTATTATATTACATCATCTATTATATTACATCATCTATTATATTACATCTCTTATATTACATAATCTATTATATTACATCATCTATTATATTGCATCATCTATTATATTACATCATCTATTATATTACATCATCTATTATATTACATCAACTATTATATTACATCATCTATTATATTACATCATCTTTTATATTACATCATCTATTATATTACATCAACAATTATATTACATCATCTATTATATTACATCATCTATTATATTACCACAACTATTATATTACATCATCTATTACATTAATTATTATATTACATCATCTATTATATTACATCATCTATTATGTTACATTACCTATTATATTACATAATCTATTATATTACATCATCTATTATATTACATCATCTATTATATTACATCAACAATTATATTACATCATCTATTATATTACATCATCTATTATATTACCACAACTATTATATTACATCATCTATTACATCAACTATTATATTACATCATCTATTATTTTACATTATCTATTATATTACATCATCTATTATATTACATCAACTATTATATTACATCTATTACATTACATCATCTATTATATTACATCATCTATTATATTACATCAACTATTATATTACATCATCTATTAAATTACATCATCTATTATTTTACATCATCTATTATATCACATCATCTATTATATTACATCATCTATTATATTACATCATCTATTATATTACATCATCTATTATATTGCATAATCTATTATATTACATCTATTATATTACATCATCTATTATATTACAACATCTATTATATTACATCATCTATTATATTACATCATCTATTCTATTATATCAACTATTATATTACATCATCTATTATATTACCACAACTATTATATTACATCAACTATTATATTACATAATCTATTATATTGCATAATCTATTATATTACATAATCTATTATATTACAACATCTATTCTATTACAACATCTATTCTATTACATCATCTATTATATTACATCATCTATTATATTACATCATCTATTATATTGCATAATCTATTATATTACATCATCTATTATATTACATCATCTATTATATTACATCAACTATTATATTACATCATCTATTATATTACATCATCTATTATATTACCACAACTATTATATTACATCAACTATTATATTACATCATCTATTATATTACATCATCTATTATATTACATAATCTATTATATTACATCAATTATTTTATTACATCATCTATTATATTACATCATCTATTATATTACATCAACTATTATATTACATCATCTATTATATCAACTATTATATTACATCATCTATTATATTACATCAACTATTTTATTACATCATCTATTATATTACATCATCTATTATATTACATCAACTATTATAATACATCATCTATTACATTACATCAACTATTATATTACATCAACTATTATATTACGTCATCTATTATATTACATCTATTATATCACATCAACTATTATATTGCATCATCTATTATATTACATCATCTATTATATCAACTATTTTATTACATCAACTATTATATTATATCATCTATTATATTACATAATCTATTATATTACATCAACTATTATATTACATCATCTATTATATTACATCATATATTATATTACATCATCTATTATATTACATCAACTATTATATTATATCATCTATTATGTTACATCAACTATGATATTACATCATCTATTATATTACATCATCTATTATATTACATCAACTATTATATTACATCATCTATTATATTACATCAACTATTATATTACATCATCTATTATATTACATCATCTATTATATTACATCATCTATTATATTACAACATCTATTATATTACATCATCTATTATATTGCATCATCTATTATATTATATCATCTATTATATTACATCATCTATTATATCATCTATTATATTACATCATCTATTATATTACATCAACTATTATATTACATCATCTATCTATTATATTACATCATCTTTTATATTACATCGTCTATTATATTACATCATCTATTATATTACATCATCTATTATATTACATCATCTATTACATTATATCATCTATTATATTACATCATCTATTATATTATATCATCTATTATATTACATCATCTATTATATCAACTATTATATTACATCAACTATTATATTACATCATCTATTATATTACATCATCTATTATATTACATCATCTATTAAATTACATCAACCATTATATTGTGAATGTGTGATTTGGGCTGTTCTCACAGGGCTTTGCAGTGATGAACTTTGTAGTGAAGTACACCCCTGGCAGGCTGGCCTACCTAACACCCCATCATGACTCCTCCACATTCACCATCAACGTTGCTCTCAACAGCAAAGGAACTGACTTCCAGGTAAGACATTGTACTGAATCTCAACACAGGAACTAACTTCCAGGTAAGACATTGTGCTGAATCTCAAAACAGGAACTAACTTCCAGGTAAGACATTGTACTGAATCTCAAAACAGGAACTAACTTCCAGGTAAGACATTGTACTGAATCTCAAAACAGGAACTAACTTCCAGGTAAGACATTGTACTGAATCTCAAAACAGGAACTAACTTCCAGGTAAGACAGTGTACTGAATCTCAACACAGGAACTGACTTCCAGGTAAGACACTGTATCTCAACACAAAAGTCCACTCATCTCATGTCACTGTACTTCAGCCCTCAGTAGAGAACACAACAAAAATATACAGTTAGGCTGTTGTGCCATTCTGCCTTTTGATAAATTGTTTCAGTGAGAAGCTGTGATGTTATTAGGCAAGCCAGTTTCCTGGGCTGGCTGGGAGGGGGGGATCAATGCTCCTCTTCAGAGAGCTGGACCCTGGCCAGACCGAGTTAGACCCGGGTGAAAGCTGCTTCCTTCGCTGCCCCACAAAGGACTCATTCACCAGGAGGGAACCCTGCGCCTGACCTAAATCTCCCCCTCCTTCCCCTTTCTCCCACACCCACACCCATCCCCTCTCCCTCACGCCTCTCTCCCCCTCCAGGCCCTCAGCTGCTTCACAAGGCCTTCTCAAACGTCCAGGCTGGTCGGGATGCATGCGGCCTTCTCAAACGTCCAGGCTGGTCGGGATGCATGCGGCAGGGAAAGCTGCGTGCACACAGTCAGGGACTCTTAACTAGCGTTAGTTAGTGCAACGACTGGAAGTCAATGTGTATCTAAATGATGAAAACAGTCGACATTGAAAACACTGAATTACTTTTGCTGGTACATAAACAAACATCAATGTTAAATAAATGAGACACATTCAAAGTGATGAAAACAGCTATGCTACATTTAGGAGGTTAGAATAGGGGTAGGGAAAAGTGGGAATTGATGTGTCGCTGTGCATACACTGCTCTGAGGTCAGTAAGAGGCCAGGCTAAATCATGACAAGGATAATCTCGTCTGTAAGGCAGCCAGGTGAGTTAAATATACACACAGATGCCCTGCGTAGAGCCCCCCCACCCCCACACACTCATCATCAATCTTCCTCTACTCCTCTGTGAACTCTGTATCTTGCATTTATGTGGTGAACATGCATGTGTGCTCACTAATACCCTGGGTAAACTGAACTACACTGAACCTTCAATCTACACAGTATATAGAATCCTTCAATCTACACAGTGTATAGAATCCTTCACTCTAAACACTGTACTGAACCTTCACTCTAAACACTGTACTGAACCTTCACTCTACACACTGTACTGAACCTTCACTCTACACACTGTACTGAACCTTCACTCTACACACTGTACTGAACCTTCACTCTACACACTGTACTGAACCTTCACTCTACACACTGTACTGAACCTTCACTCTAAACACTGTACTGAACCTTCACTCTCCACACTGTACTGAACCTTCACTCTACACACTGTACTGAACCTTCACTCTAAACACTGTACTGAATCTTCACTCTACACACTGTACTGAACCTTCACTCTACACACTGTACTGAACCTTCACTCTACACACTATACTGAACCTTCACTCTACACACTGTACTGATCCTCACTCTGCAAAATGTACTGAATATTCACTCTACAGACTGTACTGAACCTTCACTCCAAACAATGTACTGATCTTCACTCTACACAATGTACTGAGCCTTCACTCTTCACAGTGAACTGTACCTTCACTCAACAAACTGTACTGAAATTTCACTCTACACACTGTGCTGACATCAACACAGAGGGACAGTACAACTCTCAACGAAGGATAGAACCACTCCCTCGCCAATGTTTTCCAAGATGTCATAGCAGTCGGACGTGTGTTTGTCTTGTCCGGTGTAAATAGTAGTTTTCCTCATTTTTTTAATAGATATTTCGTATATATTAAAAATCTCCCCTTCCATCTACGAACTGAATATACTTCCTGCAACCCGCCTCACCCAATGTGGTACGGATCTGCTATTTTTATACTTTAGAACCGGAACCCCCATCAGAAGCTAGCCAGCTAACTAGCTACTAGCTAGTAGTCAATTAGCCAATGCTAGCGGTCTTCACTGTTAACTTGGCTTTTTCTCTACCACATCACCGGATTCATACCGCAAGCTCTGGACCATTACACCGGATCATCGCAGCTGGCTAGCTGCAACCGAGCGGCTACTGCTGCCTAATGCCTGTCCCGAAGCAAGCACCAGTTAGCCTTGAGCTAGCCTCAAGCTAGGCCCATCTCCCGGCTACCCGAAGAGGTCTACTAGCTAATTCTTGGGCTACAATACCTGTTTACCCAAATGGCCTGGACTCATTATTGCCGACACGGAGCCCCGCCGATCCATCACGACTGGTCTGCTGACGTAATTGTCTGAGGTGGTTTCAGCAGGCTTTTCCGTTAAGATGTCGCTGAAGACGCATCTGCTAGCCCCGGCCCGCTAGCTTTCTGAACGCCGTGTCTCCAGCTCGCCTAGCGTAGTAGATCACTCGGCTACACAAGCTCGACCTAGCGTAGTAGATCACTCGGCTACACATGCCTCTCCCTAACGTCAATATGCCTTGTCTACTGCTGTTTCGGTTAGTCATTATTGTTCTATTTCACTGTTGAGCCCCCAACCCTGCCCAACATGCCTTAGGTAGCTCTTTTTCCCACCCCCCAACACACGCAGAGACCTCACCCCACCCCCGCTTTTCCTTCAGCCAAATCCAGACAGGTGACGTCCTGAAAGAGCTGAAAAATCTGGATCCCTACAAATCAGCTAGGCTAGACAATCTGGACCTTCTCTTTCTGAAATTATCAGCCGGAATTGTTGCAACCCCTATCACTAGTCTGTTCAACCTCTCTTTTGTATCGTCTGAGATTCCCAAAGATTGGAAAGCTGCTGCGGTCATCCCTCTCTTCAAAGGTGGAGACACTCTAGAGCCAAACTGTTAAAGACCTATATCCATCCTGCCCTGCCTTTCAAAGATCTTCGAAAGCCAAGTCAACAAACAGATCATCGACCATTTTGAATCCACCGTACATTCTCCACTATACAATCTGGTTTCCGAGCTGGTCATGGGTGCACCTAAGCCACGCACAAGGTCTTAAACGGTATCATAACCGCAATCAATAAAAGACAGTAATGTGCAGCCGTCTTCATCGACCTGGCCAAGGCTTTCAACTCTGTCAATCATCACATTCAAGCCTTGGTTTCTCAAATGACTGCCTCACTTGGTTCACCAACTACTTCTCAGATAGAGTTCAGTGTGTCAAATCGGAGGGCCTGTTGTCCGGACCTCTGGCAGTCTCTATGGGGGTGCCACAGGGTTCAATTCTCGGGCTGACTCTTTTCTCTGTATATATCAATGATGTCGCTCTTGCTGCTGGTGATTCTCTGATCCACCTCTACGCAGACGACACCATTCTGTATAGATCTGGCCCTTCTTTGGACACTGTGTTAACAAACCTACAAACGAGCTGCAATGCCATACAACACTCTTTCCATGGCCTCCAACTCCTTTTAAATGCTAGTAAAACTAAATGCATGCTCTTCAACCGATTGCTGCCCGCACCCGCCTGCCTGACTAGCATCACTACTCTGGACGGTTCTGACTTAGAATATGTGGACAACTACAAATACCTAGGTGTCTGGTTAGACTGTAAACTCTCCTTCCAGACTCACATTAAGCATCTCCAATCCAAAATTAAATCTAGAGTCGGCTCCCTATTTCGCAACAAAGCCAAACATACCCTCGTAAAACTGACTATCTTACCGATCCTTGACTTCGGCGATGTCATTTAGAAAATAGCCTCCAACACTCTACTCTGTGACCTGTATGTTCTCGTTGGCTGGCCCTCACTACATATTCATCGCCAAACCCACTGACTCATGGTCATCTATGAGTCTTCGCTAGGTAAAGCCCCGCCTTATCTCAGCTCACTGATCACCATAGCAACAGCCACCCGTAGCAAGCGCTCCAGCAGGTATATTTCACAGGTCACCCCCAACGCCAACACCTCCTTTGTCTGCCTTTCCTTCCAGTTCTCTGCTGCCATTGACTGGAACAAATTGCAAAAATCACTGAAGCTGGAGTCTTATCTCTCCCTCTCTAAGCATCAGCTGTCAGAGCAGTTTACTGATCACTGTACCTGTACACAGCCCATCTGTAAATAGCACACCCAACTACCTCATCCCTATATTGTTATTTTTTTCTTCTTCTCCTTTGCACCCCAGTATCTCTACTTGCACATTCATCTTCTGCACATCTATAATGCTAAATTGTAATTATTTCACCACTATGGCCTATTTATTGCCTTACCTCCCTAATCTTACTACATTTGCACACACTGTATATAGATTTTTCTATTATGTTATTGACTGTACGTTTGTTTATGCTTAACTCTGTTGTTGTTTTTTGTCGCACTGCTTTTGAGATTTACAACTGGCCAGGTCGCAGTTGTAAATGAGAACGTGTTCTCAACTGGCCTCCCTGGTTAAATAAAGGGGGGGGAAAAAAAAAACTTGGTTCACGCATTCTTGACTGTGATTGGTCTGTGTGTGTTGGGGAGGGGTGATGATGCTTTAGACATGACAGTAAGGGCTAACAGATCAGGTAGGTAGGTTATAGGCTCCTTGTGGCTGTGTGTAATTATGTGTGTATTTCTGTGTGTAATTCATTGTATATTTGTGATGAGGGAGTCTTAATTTTTTCCAAAGTTGGTTTTATTGAAACAATGCAGAGAAAAATCTAATGTAATGGTTTTGACGGATGGCTTCAAGATAACTTCTTCACCCGTCCTCCTACTCTACGGTTGAGTCTTTCAATGTGGATCATTTCTCAAAAGACAATGTGACTGATGGAAGTTAAACAACACTACACATGTTGGTTTTTAACAACTTTATTACAGTTCCACATCCATTTCACAATAAGTTAAGCACTTGAACTGGCTGAGGTTCAAAGTTCATTCACAAACAACTTTCAGAGAAAGTAAAAATCTCCTGCGATGTTGTCCTGTGATAATTTTTTTTCAAGTAAAACATTTTGACAATTTCCAACTTCATTCAACCAGAATTCATATTAAATTCTGCTGTAATTCATGTTTTTATCTGGTGTGCAAAAAAAATTATATATATATTTAATTGGGCATGTCGGTCATATTAACATCAGGTAACAAACTGCAACCCAATGTTCTTAACAGGGGTGGACAGAACATGGATGGACAATGGTTTTAAAACTACACTTTTGACTAAAGGTTAACCATACAAACAGGTAACCAAGCTAAAATGGTTAAAACAAGCTACCTGTTGGCAGAATAATCCTTAACACATATTTCCTTGAGATTATGGGTGGGATTAATGACTAATTGATCAGGATTATGGGTGGGATTACTGACAAATTGATCAGGATTATGGGTGGGATTATTGACAAATTGATTAGGATTATGGGTGGGACTAGTGACAAATTGTTCAGGATTATGGGTGGGACTAGTGACTAATTGTTCAGGATTATGGGTGGGACTAGTGACTAATTGTTCAGGATTATGGGTGGGACTAGTGACTAATTGTTCAGGATTATGGGTGGGACTAGTGACTAAATGTTCAGGATTATGGGTGGGATTACTGACAAATTGATTAGGATTGTGGGTGGGATTACTGACAAATTGATCAGGATTATGGGTGGGATTACTGACAAATTGATCAGGATTATGGGTGGGATTACTGACAAATTGATTAGGATTATGGGTGGGACAAGTGACAAAATGTTCAGGATTATGGGTGGGACTAGTGACTAATTGTTCAGGATTATGGGTGGGACTAGTGACTAATTGTTTAGGATTATGGGTGGGACTAGTGACTAATTGTTCAGGATTATGGGTGGGATTATTGACAAATTGATTAGGATTATGGGTGGGATTACTGGCAATTTGATTAGGATTATGGGTGGGACTAGTGACTAAATGTTCAGGATTATGGGTGGGATTACTGACTAATTGATTAGGATTATGGGTGGGATTACTGACAAATTGATCAGGATAATGGGTGGGATTACTGACAAACTGATCAGGATTATAGGTGGGATAACTGACTAATTGATCAGGATTGTGGGTAAGATTACTAATTAATTGATTAAGAGTATGGGTGGGACTGACTAATTGATTAGGATTATTAAACTATGAGTGATGTGAAGTATGAAGGCTCTACTATATTTGACCTGAAATGCTGATGGTGAATTACAGTCATCACGTCCCTTAAGGCACCACACTCTGTTTGACAGAGAGTTTCAAATGAAAGGGATTGTCTGACTCTGGCATGACCTTACATTTTTTTTTGGGGGGGGACAGTAAATTGCATCCGTAAAATGTCACGATCACAACATCAAAAAGGCACTGCATCATTAAGACCAAACAAAACAGATCAAATTAACAACAAAAACAACAACGAAAACAAACAAAAAACAAAGAAAAACCTGATAAAATGCTAGTGTAGAGTGTAAGGTTCAAGGGTCGATGAAAGAGACAGCGATGTAGCGTGTTCCGTTGGTGGTGGGCAGGCCTTCATGGAGGTGTGTCAGACGGCCTGGGTGCATAAAACTCCAGCCCTTCCTAGGAGAATCTACCGAGCAGTTATACCTGTGGAACCGACAGCCACCACCCTGGAGAGAGAGCAAACAGCACATAATGAATATTTGTGTGTAACTGTATATTTTCATTGTGTGCTCCACTGTGGACATGAGATAAGTGGACTTTTGTGAAGAGAAACAGTACAATGTCTTACCTGGAAGTTATTCCTGTGTTGAGATTCAGTACAATGTCTTACCTGGAAGTTAGTTCCTGTGTTGAGAAACAGTACAATGTCTTACCTGGAAGTTAGTTCCTGTGTTGAGATTCAGTACAATGTCTTACCTGGAAGTTAGTTCCTGTGTTGAGATTCAGTACAATGTCTTACCTGGAAGTTAGTTCCTGTGTTGAGATTCAGTACAATGTCTTACCTGGAAGTTAGTTCCTGTGTTGAGATTCAGCACAATGTCTTACCTGGAAGTCGGTTCCTTTGCTGTTGAGAGCAACGTTGATGGTGAATGTGGAGGAGTCATGATGGGGTCTCAGGTAGGCCTGCCTGCCAGGGGTGTACTTCACTACAAAGTTCATCACTGCAAAGCCCTGTGAGAACAGCCCAAATCACACATTCACATCATGTCTTAGATCATCCCTATGTGAAGTTAATTAAACCCAAAATGACATGTCTTTCACCATCTCTTACACAGTATCTGCTGCTCAACCTATAATCATTGAAACGTTGAATACTTGTGAATACTTGTACTGAACAGCTCTGTCATGCACTGTGGAGAATAGTTGATGTAATATGATAGATGAGGTAATATAACAGATGATGTAATATCACAGAAGATGCAATATCATAGAAGATGTAATATCATAGAAGATGTAATATCATAGAAGATGTAATATCATAGAAGATGTAATATAATAGATGTTGTAATATAATAGATGATGTAATATAATAGATGATGTAATATCAGAAGATGTAATATCATAGAAGATGTAATATAATAGTTTATGTAATATAATAGATGATGTAATATAATAGATGATGTAATATAATAGTTGATGTAATATAATAGACAATGTAATATAATAGTTGATGTAATATAATAGACGATGCAATATAATCAACGTAATATAATAGATAATGTAAAATAATAGATGATGTAATATAATAGTTGATGTAATATAATAGATGATGCAATATAATAGTTGATGCAATATAATAGATGATGCAATATAATAGATGATGCAATGTAATAGTTGATGCAATGTAATAGTTGATGCAATGTAATAGTTGATGCAATATAATAGATGATGTAATATAATAGATGTAATATAATAGATGCAATATAATAGATGATGTAATATAATATGTAATATAATAGATGATGTAATATAATAGATGCAATATAATAGATGATGTAATATAATAGATTATGTAATATAATAGATGATGTAATATAATAGTTGATGTAATATAATAGATGTAATATAATAGAATATGTAATATAATAGTTGATGTAATATAATAGACGTAATATAATAGATGTAATATAATAGTTGATGTAATATAATAAATGATGTAATATAATAGATGTAATATAATAGATGATGCAATATAATAGATGACGTAATATAATAGATGACGTAATATAATAGATGTGATATAATAGTTGATGTAATATAATAGATGTAAGATAATAGTTGATATAATAGAATAATTGATGTAATATAATAGATGTTGTAATATAATAGTTGATGTAGTATAATAGATGATGTAATATAATAGTTGATGTAATAGATTATGTAAAATAATAGATGATGTAATATAATAGATGATGTAATATAATAGTTGATGTAATAGATGATGTAATATAATAGATGATGTAATATAATAGATGATGTAATATAATAGTTGATGTAAAAGATGATGTAATATAATAGATGTAATATAATAGATGCAATATAATAGATGTAATATTACAGAAGATGTAATATAATAGATGATGTAATATAATAGATGATGTAATATAATATATGTAATATAATAGATGATGTAATATAATAG
>QNTS01011563.1:12025-23440 GCA_003317085.1 Hucho hucho
GGGGGGGGCAGAGAGAGGAAATGACACATTAAAGATTCTTTTGCTTTTGGTTGGTTGAAGCTGCACCAAGGTTGTGGGTTCAAGTCCCGAATAAACTAAAGTGGGTTAACTAAAACTGGAAAAAGACGGTTTGACAATACGAGTATATTAACCTGTCTGCAGGTTTCACAGGCCCCTCTATGACACCTCATGGAACAGGTGTGTAAGCCACATTCCATCACCTTGTCACAGGTGTCACCACAGGTAGGGACATCCTCAGTACAGGGGAGAGAACTCTCTGGAACACACACACACAGAGAGTCAGAGACAAGGGTACAGCGACTGTAAGAAAGTTAAAGTAGGTGAAGGTGTGTTTCCTTACTTGACTTGCCGCAGGGACAGGCTCTGTTGCCAGATCGAGGACACGCCCCACATTGACCTGAATGACACCTTCTCTCACATGTATGATTACCACAGGAGAGAGGACGGCCACACAGCTAGAGAGAGAGAGAGATAGGGAGGGAAAGAGGGAGGAGAGAGAGAAGAGAGGGAGGGAGGAGAGAGAGAAGAGAGGGAGGGAGGGGACGAGAGAGAAGAGAGGGAGGGAGGGGACGAGAGAGAGAGAGAGAGAGAGAGAGAGAAAGAGGGAAAGAGAGAGAAGAGACAGGGCACACAGGTGTATAGGAGAATTCCCAGACGTTCTGATATTCTCTCCTGATTCAAGGAATATTCAGAGGAAATTTGGGTGAAAGTTACCAGAATGTGGCAACCATAAATAGGACAGGTGTGTTACCTGTTGGCAGTGCCACACAGGGCTGGCACACTGTCTTTCTGCCTCCTCCTGTCCACAGACACACCTCTGGACACTGACCCTCGGACACGGCTCACACACACCTGAGACAGACGGGGGTATATCAATACAGAACGATAAACTATTTCAAATCACTTCCGTGGTTATTGAGGGTTGCTTGTCATTTTCTAAACTCCACTGACTGTTCTCTTCTCAGCGTGTGGGTTACCTGAGTGACAGCTGCTGTTACAGGCGTGTTGTTTACAGGGCAGAGTCTTGCCACAGGTCTTCTGGCAGCTCCAGGGCTTGTTGCTACAGCGACGCGGGACCGCCATGGCCTTAGAACACATACAGCTCACTGATACCATCTTAGGACAGGGTGGGCAGGGGCCTGGAAGACACAGGGTCCAACATGTTTACACAGCAACACATCTACATCAAACCCAAACTTGGTACCGCTTGCCTTGCGGTAGCAGAGAGAACAGTCTATGACTTGGGTGACTGGAGTCTTTGACAATTTTTGGGGGGCTTTCCTCTGACACCGCCTGGTATAGAGGTCCTGGATGGCAGGAAGCTTGGCCACAGGGATGTACTGGACCGTACGCACTACCCTCTGTGGCGCCTTGCGGTCGGAGGCCGTGCAGTTGCCGTACCAGGCAGTGATGCAACCGGTCAGGATGCTCTCGAACTTTTTGAGGATCTCAGGACTCACGCCAAATCTTTTCAGTCTCCTGAGGGGGAATAGGTTTTGTCGTGCCCTCTTCACGACTGTCTTGGTGTGCTTGGACCATTGGTGATGTGGATGTGGACGATGTGTTTGTTGGTGATGTGGACACCAAAGAACTTGAAACCCTCGACCCGCTCCACTACAGCCCCGTCGATGTTAAAGCTCCTTTGTCTGGCTCACATTGAGAGAAAGGTTGTTGTCCTGGCACCACACTGCCAGGTTTCTGACCTCCTCCCTATAGGCTGTCTCGTCGTTGTCGGTGATCAGGCCTACCACTGTTGTGTCGTCAGAAAACTTAATGATGGTGTTGGAGTTGTGCTTGGCCGTGCAGTCGTAGGTGAACATGGAATACAGGAGGGGACTGAGCACACACCCCTGAGGGGCCCCTGTGTTGAGGATCAGCGTGGCAGACATGTTGTTGCCTACCCTCACCACCTGGGGGCGGCCCGTCAGGAAGTCCAGGATCCAGTGGCAGAGGGAGGTGTTTAGTCTCAGGGTCCTTAGCTTAGTGATGAGCTTGGAGGGCACCATGGTGTTGAACGCTGAGCTGTAGTCAATGAACAGCATTCTCACATAGCTGTTCCTTTTGTCCAGGTGGGAAAGGGCAGTTTGGAGTGCGATTGAGATTGCATCATCTGTGGATCTGTTGGGGTGGGGTGGGTCTAGGTTATCCAGGATGATGGTGTTGATGTGAGCCATGACCAGCCTTTCAAAGCACTTCATGGCTACAGACCTGAGTGCTACGGGTCGGTAGTCATTTTAGGTAGGTTACCTTAGTGTTCGTGGGCACAGGGACTATGTTGGTCTGCTTGAAACATGTAGGTATTACAGACTCATCCAGGACAGGTTGAAAATGTCAGTGAGGACACTTGCCAGTTGGTCAGCGCATGCTTTGAGTACACGTCCTGGAAATCCGTCTGGCCCCGTGGCTTTGTGAACGTCGACCTTAAATCTTAGATCATCCAGTTTATTTTCCTATGATTGCACGTTGGCCAATAGAACGGATGGCAGTGGCGGTTTACTCGCTCGCCTACGAATTCTCAGAAGGCAGCCTGACCTCCGCCACAGTTTTTCTCCATCTTTTCTTCACGCAAATGCACGGGGATTCGGGCCCGTTCCCGACAAAGCGGTATTTCCTTCCAGTTTGAGGTGAGTAAATCGTTGTTCTGATGTGGTGAAGTCATTGTCGGTCATAAGAGACGGTAGCAGTATAAAAAAAAATAAAAAATAAAAGTTACAAACAACGCAAAAAAAAACCAAACAAAAATATTCTGTGGGCGTGCGCGTCCTTACCTGGATGACAGAGGAGCAGACAACGGTGTCCACAGGCTGGGTTCAAGGCTCTGTCACAGACCAGCCCACAGGAGTGAGGTAACAGCCATGGGTCTAGAGGGGGATCCTGTACCTTCCCACAGTAACAGACGTACCGGCTGGGGGTCTGGGAGGGGCTGTACTCATAACGACATTTAGGACTGGAGGGGAAAGGGGCGGGGGGGAGAAATAGGAACAAAATAGCTGTTATTGTAATTTCTAATTTCTACTGGGGGTCTGGGAGGGGCGAACAACGTTTCGGACTTGGGGGAAAGACATGTTTTATTAACACAGTTCTGCTCACTCCCAACTGAAAAGATTCCAGGAATCAGGAACAAGAAGTCCAGAATCCTCCAACTAGGTTGGAGTTCAGGAAGTTAGGGAAGTTAGTCAGAATTTGTTCTTAACTGAAGTGACTAGTTCCTGACCTCAGGAAGTTTTTTTTTTTTTTAAGTCAGTTAAGAACAAATTCTTATTTACAATGACGGCCTACAGAGGAACAGTTGGTTAAATGCCTTGTTCAGGGGCAGAACGACAGATTTGTACCTTGTCAGGTCGGGGTTTCGATCCAGCAACCTTTCGGTTACTGGCCCAACGCTCTAACCACTAGACTTCCTGCCGCACCGAGTTAGGGATTAGAGGTCAGGAAGTTACGGGTCAGAGGTCAGGTGTTAGACTCACCAAGGCCAGGGGTGATCTTTCTTCCCAAAGTCTTCATCGGTGACAGAGGAGAGGAGAAAGACAGAGTCCTTAGCCCACTTCTGAATACAGGGGATATGGAACAGACAGAAACAACCAGCACAACTCCATACCTACAGAGGGAGACAAAGAGAGGGGGAGACAGAGACAGAGAGAGAGAGAGAGAGAGGGGGAGACAGAGACCGAGAGAGAGAGAGAGAGAGAGAGGGGGAGACAGAGACCGAGAGAGAGAGAGAGAGAGAGGGGGAGACAGAGACCGAGAGAGAGAGAGAGAGGGGGAGAGAGGGNNNGGGGGGGGGGGCAGATGAGCAGAGAGAGTGAGGTCATGGGCTCCTGAGTTTTCTGCAAAAAATCTATAATTAGAGTTGGATAAATGCAGACAAACTAGACATTTTTTTCACAAGGATTTATACAGGATACAAACCTCAACATTAAAACCTTTCAATCCAAATCAAAGTTCCATACCTACTAATCTCTAGGTAATTCTTGTTATATAAAGCTTGATAAATAAGGCTACTAAGCTACCAAGCTGCTAGGACAGAACGGACCTGGTTACAACTTCAATTAGCACTAACGACGGCTGGAGAGTTTTCACAGCCCAGAAGAACACTGAGTGAGTAATGTTCAGTCTGAACCTACGGCTGAAGGCAAAAAAAATTAAAACGACAAATCATCTCTAGGTAATTCTTGTTTATATAAAGCGAAGTATACTAAGCTAAGCACTGACGCGTGAAGTCAGATGTGTGAAAACTCTTGAACCCAACAACGGCAGGAGAGTTCTGACCGGATTACGTCCTGAACCAAAGCATCCGATTACCTCGTAGCGGTCGCGAAGGACGGAGGATGAGGGCAGGTTCTAGTTCACCTCAGAAGCGCTCGCATAATTATTACCTCAGAATTGCTCTCCAAGGACGGTGTTTTTTTTTTTGACGGTGCCTACTAACCTGCTGCTTCAGAAAAGACCGGAAAGAGAACACTTTCTTTACCATGTATTTTGTCTTTATATAAGTACATTTTGTTAAATAGGAATAAATAATTTAAGCTGTTTTTAGATGCTAGCTAATGTACTTATAACGTTACACCTCAGCCTGCCTAGTCAGCTAGCCAGACACAGTAGCCCGGCGTAGCTAGCCAGACACAGTAGCCCGGCTTAGCTAGCCAGACACAGTAGCCCGGCGTAGCTAGCCAGACACAGTAGCCCGGCGTAGCTAGCCAGACACAGTAGCCCGGCGTAGCTAGCCAGACACAGTAGCCCGGCGTAGCTAGCCAGACACAGTAGCCCGGCTTAGCTAGCCAGACACAGTAGCCCGGCTTAGCTAGCCAGACACAGTAGCCCGGCTTAGCTAGCCAGACACAGTAGCCCGGCTTAGCTAGCCAGACACAGTAGCCCGGCTTAGCTAGCCAGACACAGTAGCCCGGCGTAGCTAGCCAGACACAGTAGCCCGGCGTAGCTAGCCAGACAGTTTTATTTAGCTAACGTTAGCTAGCTAGCAAGCTACTGTAACTGTTATTGCAGCTTTCTGTTTTGTACGTAGCACTTCAATGGCATTCCTCCTCGAAGGAGATTTTCTTTTATCTTTCCAACCCGGCGAAGTCCTATGAAGACAGCACTGATCTCGACAAGAGGCGAAACATTCAGAGAGATTCACCCATCAGGGTGACCTTGAGCAGTTAGCTAAATCCATCCTGTTGTCTAATTGAAGTTGTGTACAAATCATTTTTAACATTAGCTAGTTGCTAGCTATACACGTAGTTCAGTGGGGGGCTGCTGAGGGGAGGGACGGCTCATAATTAGGTCTAAAAGTAGAGTAAACGGAACGGTATCAAAACACGATTTCCACGTGGAAATTCCATTCCATTGACTCCATTCCAGCCATTATTAATGAGCCGACCTCCCCTCAGCAGCCCCCACTGACATTATACGTCTGTCATATTGAGGTGTCTAGCTAGAAGTTAAACCGGATCAATCAAATGCATTGGCGTAAGCAATTATGGTCATTCCAACAAATGCCCTTAACTAGGGGGAAGGATGGCCGGGCCGGCCGGCCACACAGGTGGGTGATTTTCACTGAGGAGGAGGCGGCGGCAGTGCTGACCGAGATGCATGCTGGCCATTTCGAAGTGAAGCACATGACTTCCAAAATCACCCCTAAGCTTCTTCTGACGGGGAATTGTCAAGGAGGTGGACAGCTGGGCAAGTGAAATAACCTTTTGTTTATCTACCACATTCTATTATATCTGAAATTATTCTGATTTCAAAGAATAAAAGAATGAATGTCTTATCAGAGAGCACACGTTTCAATTTTGTCACTGTTTGCTTAAAAAGGTCAGTTCTAGCCGGCCAGAAGTTTGAGCAGGTGAAGACTGTGGCGCCGGAGTTGTTGTTTCACCATGGCACATGATCGGTAAGTGTGTCTCAATTCAAATGTTGTAATGGTTTCTTTATTTGACCACAGCAGAGTTCAATATTATAGAATATGTGTGTGTGTGTGTGTGTGTGTGTGTGTGTGTGTGTGTGTGTGTGTGTGTCAGTATTAAGACAACTGTAGGTCTTGTGGCATATTTTGGTTAAACTCAATTCAATGGAATTGCAACCCTCTGCATGCACAGTGCATTCTTCCATCACATGTACAGCTGATTCTCCAGATCTTTCACACTAATGAGATGCTATTGAGCCCACATCACTCCACTGTCTGAGCCAAGGACTACATGCTTTCTGGTAAGTTTTGATTATAATACTGGGTGGGGTGAATATATTTTATATGACATGATGTGTTGTTAACTAGTAATAGCAGCCTACAGCAAAGTGTGTTTAAATCAATTTTTACTTGTTAACACTTTCTGTTAGTTAGTTTTTTCTACCATGTGGGTTTTAGCTTGCTTGAGCCTGCTAACTGAGGGAGTGTTAATTCACCTGTTTCCATACATGTTTCATTTATCTTACAAAGGAGTTGTTTAATCTAACTGCTTAACTATTTATCTGTACATGGAATTGTATATTTGGTTTTATTTTTTTAATTCTAATCTGTACAGGAAAATACCACGGGCACTATCTGATGTGTGGATGACATTTCACTGCAGCAAATGTGGAAGGAGAAGCTGTGTACATTTGCAAATACTGTGCCAAATCATGTGTGAAGAACGCAACAAAGATGAAGAATCCTCTGGCCAAGTGCCTAAAGTTCCCTCAGCGCTCAAAACAAGCAACCTCTGACAAAAGTCATTCTACTTCTATTCGAGGTGAAAATGATGAATCGGACACCTTATCGATAGCGACAGCTCATGATCCTCCTTGAATCCGTTTTTTGACTCAATGGAGGAACGAAGTCAGAGAAATGCTGATGAATGTCTTGCACGAGCTGTGTATGCAACTGGTTCACCTCTGATGCTCACAGGCGATGTGTATTGGAAGAGATTTCTGAATGTTCTTCGCCCAGCATACACCCCTCCAACCAGACATACTTTATCTACTCATTTGCTGTTCAACAGAGTTCAACAGAGTTCAAGTGAAGGTCAAGCAAATCATAGAGAAAGCAGACTGTATTGCAATCATCTCTGATGGGTGGTCGAATGTTCGTGGGAAAGGTATAATTAACTACATCATCTCCACCCCTCAACCAGTATTCTACAAGAGCACAGACACAAGGGACAACAGACACACCGGTCTCTACATTGCAGATGAGCTGAAGGCAGTCATCAATGACCTTGGACCACAGAAGGTATTTGCACTGGTGACAGACAATGCTGCGAACATGAAGGCTGCTTGGTCTAAAGTGGAGGAATCCTACCCTCACATCACACTTGGTATGTGTGTTTGCGAACACACATACCAAAGCACGTAAAAGGCTGACCAATATAAGGGTTGAAAAATTGGTCACCATGCAGGCAAATTTGAGGCTTTTTGAGCCTGACAACGAGCCATCCTCAACAAGGTTGGAAAGTGACAGTGAAGATGAGGCCTCAGAGTCTGATGTTCAAGAGGTGGACATTGAGGTCGTCCAGGGAGAAGACATGGAAACCTGAGAGGAAGACAACCAAAGCTTTAGTTTCTAGACTATAATATTACAGATGTACGTTGAAAACGTTTTTTGGGAGATACGATGGATCATTGGGGATCATTCAATATTCCCTTTCTTTTGTTGTTCAGTGAAATCATCCCATTGGGAAGAGTCAACTCATCTAATTATTAAAGTTCAATTCGTAACTAAATAGATTTTTTTTTTTCTAATTGGAAGGATTTAATCATTTGCAATCATGTCTACTTATGACACGGTAAAAGGTTTACGTTTCTGTCTCCATATGATATGGTAAATATATCCAATGCAAAAAACATCTACATTTAAATGGTAATAATATTAATTTGCATATATTCCCGTTAATTCCCATATATTCCCATGGAAAATTTCCACCTCTGAATATTCCCCAAAATGTGCAACCCTAATCTCAACAGAGAAAAATGTCCTCCTGTGTGCTACCTATATCCCCCCAATAGAATCCCCATACTTTAATGAAGACAGCTTCTCCATCCTGGAGGAGGAGATCAATCATTTCCAGGCCCAGGGACATGTACTAGTCTGTGGCGACCTGAATGCCAGAACTGGACAAGAACCTGACACCCTCAGCACACAGGGGGACAAACACCTGCCTGGAGGTGACAGCCTTCCCTCCCCCATATGCCCCCCTAGACACAACTACGACAACATAACCAACAAAAACAGGTCACAACTGCAGCAGCTCTGTCGGACGCTGGGTATGTACATAGTCAAATGGTAGGCTTCGAGGGGACTCCTACAGTAGGTACACCTATAGCTCATCTCTTGGCAGTAGTACTGTAGACTACTTTATCACTGACCTCAACCCAGAGTCCTACGGTAGGTTCACCTATAGCTCATCTCTTGGCAGTAGTACTGTAGACTACTTTATCCACTGACCTCAACCCAGAGTCCTACGGTAGGTTCACCTATAGCTCATCTCTTGGCAGTAGTACTGTAGACTACTTTATGACTGACCTCAACCCAGAGTCTCTCAGAGCGTTCACAGTCAGTCCACTGACACCCCTATCAGATCACAGCAAAATCACAGTCTACTTGAACAGAGCAATACTCAATCATGAGGCATCAAAGCCAAAGGAACTGAATAATATTAAGACATGCTATAGATGGAAGGAAAGTAGTGTGGAAACTGACCAAAACACAATTAGGCAACAACAAATTCAATTCAAACTTCCGTGACAAAATGTTTCACTGTAATAGTGAAGGTGTAAACTTGGCAGTAGAAAACCTAAACAGTATATTTGACCTCTCATCTTCCCTATCATATCTAAACATTTCAAGCAGACAACCTAAGAAAATTAACAACAATGGCAAATGGTTTGATGAAGAATGCAATAACCTAAGAGAGAAATTGAGAAACCTGTCCAACCAAAAACATAGAGACCCAGAAAACCTGAGCCTACGCCTTCACTACGGTGAATCACTAAAACAATACAGAAATACACTACGGAAAAAGAAGGAACAACATGTCAGAAATAAGCTCAATGTAATTGAAGAATTCATAGAATCTAACCACTTCTGGGAAAACTGGAAAACTCTAACTTATCACCCCAATCCACAAAAGTGGAGTCAGATTTGACCCCAATAACTACCGTGGGATATGCGTCAACAGCAACCTTGGGAAAATCCTCTGCATTATCATTAACAGCAGACTCGTACATTTCCTCAGTGAAAACAATGTCCTGAGCAAATGTCAAATTGGATTTTTACCAAATTACCGTACGACAGACCACGTATTCACCCTGCACACCCTAATTGACAAACAAACAAACCAAAACAAAGGCAAAGTCTTCTCGTGCTTTGTTGATTTCCAAAAAAGCTTTTGACTCAATTTGGCATGAGGGTCTGCTATACAAATGGATGGAAAGTGGTGTTGGGGGAAAAACACACAACATAATAAAATCTATGTACACAAAGACCAAGTGTGAGGTTAAAATTTACAAAAAATACACAAATTTCTTTCCACAGCGCTGAGGGGTGAGACTGGGATCTTCAACATCTATCTATCTATCTATCTATCTATCTATCTATCTATCTATCTATACACACACATACACACATACACACATACACACACTCAGCAAAAAAAGAAACGTCCCTTTTTCAGGACCCTGTCTTTCAAAGATTATTCATAAAAATCCAAATAACTTCACAGATCTTCATTGTAATGGGTTTAAACACTGTTTCCCATGCTTGCTCAATGAACCATAAAAAAATTAATGAACATGCACCTGTGGAATGGTCGTTAAGACACTAACAGCTTACAGACGGCAGAAAATTAAGGTCACAGTTATGAAAACTTAGGACACTGAAGAGGCCTTTCTACTGACTCTGAAAAACACCAAAAGAAAGATGCCCAGGGTCCCTGCTCATCTACGTGAACGTGCCTTAGGCATGCTGCAAGGAGGCATGAGGACTGCAGATGTGGCCAGGGCAATAATTTGCAATGTTCGTACTGTGAGACGCCTACGACAGCGCTACAGGGAGACAGGACGGACAGCTGATCGTCCTCGCAGTGGCAGACCACCTGTAACAACACCTGCACAGGATCGGTACATCCGAACATCACACCTGCGGGACAGGTACAGGATGGCAACAACAACTGCCCGAGTTACTCCAGGAACACACAATCCCTCCATCAGTGCTCAGACTGTCCGCAATAGGCTGAGAGAGGCTGGACTGAGGGCTTGTAGGCCTGTTGTAAGGCAGGTCCTCACCAGACATCACCGGCAACAACGTCGCCTGTGGGCACAAACCCACCGTCGCTGGACCTGACCGGACTGGCAAAAAGTGCTCTTCACTGACGAGTCACAGTTTTGTCTCACCAGGGGTGATGGTCGGATTGACGTTTATCGTCAAAGGAATGAGCGTTACACTGAGGCCTGTACTCTGGAGCGGGATCGATTTGGAGGTGGAGGGTCCGTCATGGTCTGGGGCGGTGTGTCACAGCATCATCGGACTGAGCTTGTTGTCATTGCAGGCAATCTCAACGCTGTGCGTTACAGGGAAGACATCCTCCTCCCTCATGTGGTGCCCTTCCTGAAGGCCCATCCTGACATGACCCTCCAGCATGACAATGCCACCAGCAAAACTGCTCATTCTGTGCGTGATTCCCTGCAAGACAGGAATGTCGGTGTTCTGCCATGGCCAGCGAAGAGCCTGGATCTCAATCCCATTGAGCACGTCTGGGACCTGTTGGATCGGCGGTTGAGGGCTAGGGCCATTCCCCCCAGAAAGGTCCGGGAACTTGAAGGTGCCTTGGTGGAAGAGTGGAGTAACATCAAGCATACTTCCAAAGTTGTGGCCTACAAACCTGACTCAGTTACACCAGCTCTGTCAGGAGGAATGGGCCAAAATTCACCCAACTTATTGTGGGAAGCATGTGGAAGGCTACCTGAAAAGTTTGACCCAAGTTAAACAATTTAAAGGCAATGCTACCAAATCCTAATTGAGTGTATGTAAACTTCTGACCCACTGGGAATGTGATGATAGAAATAAAAGCTGAAATAAATCATTCTCTCTACTATTATTCTGACATTTCACATTTCACTGGTACTGTATGTCTAGATGTCTAGAATGTTTCCATGTCTAGATGTCTAGAATGTTTCCATGTCTAGATGTTTTAGGGAAGGAGGTTAGCTAATAGCTAAATCTGGTTGCGACATGACTTAGTGCTCTGAGAATTGTGTTTTTGCTGTGCACTGTCCCTGCCAAATACACAGAACGAATCAAATTAAACAACGCTGTAGTCTCACATAAATGGATCATAACGCAGAACACTCAATGTCCTTACTCTCTAAATACATGATCTGGTTGGTGGTTAGGTGTGTGTGTGTCTGTGGGTCTGTGTGTGTGTG
>QNTS01011564.1:5271-16400 GCA_003317085.1 Hucho hucho
AATCACTTTTTCCAGGACAGAAATTCCTCGGGGTTTTGCCTGCCATATCCGTTCTGTTTCACTCACAGACAAATGGTTAACAGTTTTGGAAAATTCAGAGTGTTTCCTATCCAATGGTACTAAATATATGCATATCCTATTTTCTGGGCCTGAATGGGAGGCATTTTACTTTGGGCACGCCAGGCTCTCCAAAACCGTCACCTCGGGAGCTGCTCCCTGAGAAGTTAAAAAATGATACAATTTAACATTTGTGACATTCTTTAAACATTTGACGTGAGCATACGCCTTGATTACAGGGTCTTAAAGGACACATACTGAAACACTTTTGATATTTTCTAACAAAACAATCTACGGTTCTATCATTACTTCTTAAATCATCACTATATAGAGACATAACATCTTCAAAAGAAACTCCACAGGCTCTTTGGCATAGGTAGAATACACAGTGTTGACTGCATGTAGTGGAGAGGTTATCTTGTACTACTTTGATGCTGTAGTAGATCTTTGGAGAAATCCGAAAGCCACATTTTTCTTCCTCCTACATCTTCTAACGTTACAGCTAGCCAATGTTCACCGGGCATGTGTTTAGGATGGGTATTGACGATAAACATGGCCGGTCGCTCATTCCATTTCACAATAGGTAGTTCATCACAGGCCCATACTCCACAAAATTGTTTTCCGATCAAATGGCTCATTAGGCCTTCTAGCTCTTGGGTATTCATGTTTTTTTGCTCAATGATCTTTAATATCTCAATAATAATCCACTAAGACTTGTCTTTGGGCATTCACTTCCAAGATTGAATCAGAACATGCATAAACAACCATAGTAACTGTACAAGCTAAATGTGTACGGAAACGCATTTCCAGCCTAAGGTTACCTTGTGACACTACAGACAGATTTCCTGAGGTGTCATCATCCGGTGACAAATTGAATGCATACAATGTGTAACCCTCTGCAAAATCATTTCTGTCAATAGGTAAAGAGAGATCTTTTAGATGCCTCCCTGTAGCCAGGAATAGATAGTAAAATTCTCCCACAGATATGTTGTTATTAAATTGCGGTTGGAAAGCCTTAGCAGGGACCTGGCGTCCGTCCTGACAGAGAGCTACATACTCTGCATTGAAATGCTGAAAATTAAAGGGGTTTTATGTAAGCTTCCCGTATTAGAGGCCTGATCAACCAGGCCTATAACAATGTAGCGGGGTAGATTCCATCCCTGCTCCGGCAGTATCCTTGCTAAACAGCCCGGCGCTGAATTGTGTCTTCAGATTGTCTTCGGAGTAGTTTAGTAAACATTCCAGGATAGCCCTATAGGGATAGGTGGCGCTGCTTTGAGTGATGAGGCGTTCACCCAAAGTCACATCCACTTGGGAGAAGATGGTCGCCAAGGGGTAATTAATGAGACTCACTTTGGCATCATTTGCAATATCAGTACCGTCTCTTTTGGTCACTTTGAGACGTAAATGTAATAAGGTGTTGTTGAGGTCCAGGTAGTTGTCACCATGGCCTGGGATGAAAAATTCTATAGATCCATTGTCTGTAATGGCAGAGAGTGGGGCTATCTCCACATAACAGGATCGATCTATTGAAAATTGTGTTAAGGGGGCCGTGAAAAGATCGAGCTCTGTCTTTATAGCTTCAGAGGACATGTGGTGTAAAAGAGCCATGTTGCTTGTTCTTTTTTAGAAAATACTTCTGAGTATTCTTTTTGCAGTTTTTGGCCCGGACATCCTCACTTTACGTCATCTTTGACTTATTGTGTTTCTTTTAACGGTTAACCACCGCTTTTTAATGGCGTCCGCCTCATACCCGGAGGTCTCTTTTTCAGTCTTCGGGACAACAGCATAAGCCCCAAACCTTCTTGATGCTCGGGATCTGATGACGCCCGTCTAGTCATAGCATTGGCCACCACCTCACTTACTATATTTTTGGCCGCTGATTTTAAGTGTGGCTTGGCTATGCTGAGGCCTCTCTTCATAAACGGTAAAACCATCCTAAAGAGGTTACGAAATATACCTCCTATCACTGAACCATACATGGTAGGGGCTCCATAATAACCGGGTAATCCATTACCACTTGATCGACATAGTATGAGGCATATCTGTTAGGGTGAGATGGTGGTTGTGTGCCATAGCAATTTTTATTTATTTGTATTATAAAAAAAGAAAAGAAAAAAAAGAAAATATATATATATATATAATACCAATGATATATTAAATATATAGAGAAGTTGACGGGTCTAAAGTGGAGTTTTACAATCGTTTTACCATAAGCAAAGTCTATGTTTTCGTTCTGATCCCTTTTAACTCAACCAGAATGTTTCCGATATATTTCTTGCTCACAGGTACATAGTGTGGCTTGTCATAGTTAACAGTGACTACATCGCCATCCTTTCCATCTATATGAACGGTTCTCAGGAGAGGAACTGTCTCCTACCCTTTGATAGGATATGATGTCGGTATACAGAAATATGTTGTAAAACCCTGCATGTATATCCACAGGGAATGGGAATAATTTATCTTTCACATACGTCCATTTATTGGTGCTCAGCCCCAAAATGTAGGCTAAATTACCAAAGATCTTTATACCCCCCTCAGCAGCTCCTGAGATTTGTAAACGTTTGTGAATAGGGTTGTAGTTAATAGTATTTCAATATTGTTCAGGGTTAGGAGGCTGTTCAACTCAGAGACGAGCCTCTCTACAGTTCTATAGAACCCTTTTTTAATCTTTATCAACTTTGGGGGGTCTGAATTCGTCTTGCAATGAAAATCGCGGTCCTTATCCTTGATATTATACCAACTGCGGGGGTATGTAATCTCGCTAAGACCTACTTCCCAGGCCTCTGATAACTCTATAGGCTTTGGAAAATTGGTTGTATAATTTGAACGTTGGTTATTCCTACATATATGTGCAGACGCATTACTGGGGAGAGTCAGGTAAAATACAGCGTGTTCCATGATGCACTCCTGTGTACACTCGAATTATGTTGTTTTTATCCTGCCTGAGGGTTTAAGTTAACCCCCGCAGCCTCCACCACATCGTCCTCTAATACCCAACTGTTGAACTTTTGTGGCCAGTTTTTCCAACGGACCAACACCCATTTTTTACCCTTTTCTCTCTTTTGATCCAGACACTCCTCCACATGAAAGACTTTGTCTTCACCCAGCTTTACATGCTGGAGTTCCTTCTCATAAAAGGAGCCCTCTATAAGCTCCCCATCATAATCTTTTAACTTGTAGACAGGGGGTATGCGTGGTAGACATTCGGTAACTGTGAACAGCTTATCGCTGTAACCTTGCTCATATTTTTTGTCAAAAACACCCCTCAACTTGGATATACGTACCAAGTCCCCCACTGTGAATTTAAAATCATTTTATTTCTTACAGCGAAGGGAGAACAAACCATACAGATTTTTAAAGACTTGAAAATAATTTTCAGAAGAGACCTCGGAGGGCTTCATCCGTATACTTTTATGGTAGCTGTGGTTATAACCCTTTACTAAATCTTGAACTATATCCAGATATCTGTGCGTGTTGTGAGCCGTAAAGTATATCCACATTCGTTCTTTCAAAGTTCTGTTAAAGCGCTCAACAACTGAAGCTTTCAAATCCGAACCTGTAGCAAAATGTACAATATTGTGCTTCTTCATGAGTTTCTGAAAAGCATTATAAAAAATTCTTTACCGCCATCCGTCTGCACTTTCTTGGGTGCTCCTCCTTCCTTCAAGATGGAGTCAAAGGCCCGAGTCACCTCTGCCCTACTCTTATTTTTTAAGACCCTTACAAATGCCATTTTAGAGAAAATATCTATAACCGTTAGCATGTATCGATTTCCATCATTGTTATCGGCAAGGGCCTGCATGTCACATAGATCCTCCTGAAACTGGGACCGGGGGCTGAGTAGATAAAACTCTATTTCGTGGAAATTGTTTTCGCACAGGTTTATGCAGAGTTTAAGCATTCTGCTCTGCTAACCATTCATTCACTTGAGCATCGCTTAACCTGCTACCTGTTTCTTCAGCTATAGCTCTCTGGAACCTCTCCTTCCCCCCATAAGACCCTGGGTTAGAGGGGGTATAATAAATGTTTCTCATCATCTGCTCCGCCAGCCTCTCTGATGTACAATAACATTAATGAGCCCATTTCAAATAATGAGATCATTTCATTTGCTTTTTGCTTTTTTTTAATTTATTTTTTCCAAGTATTACGTATCCATACAATTCAGGATATGTAGCAGGATGTTAGGACCCGTTTTCTCAATGATCCATGCATGTAAGATTTGGTATACCTGGCTTACATTTACAGGCTTATATCGTTGAATTTTTAAGACACAAACATCCGTTATATAAGTATATAAACAACAAATATGATACATGTTACAATTAAATGAGGGTTCAAACAAATAAAGTAATATCTTAGACAAGGCTGTTTCTAGTTCTTCAGAATCATCCTCAAGACGGGCTACCAGTTGTGACCACTGTAGAGTCTCCCCTGTATATCTTACGTGACTCATGATTTGTTCCATTTTTAGCACACGCCCGGCATTAACCCCTGTATTGCGGGCTGTGTAGAGTGATACATCGTTCACTTTATTCTAAAAAATTCTCTCGAAATAATTTTTTTATTTATTCTCTCCAACATCGTATGCATACTGTTACCCATTGCTTTATATCTAAATCAAAAAATATATACGGTTACTTGAGCCAGAAAGTCACCACATCCGCCACCATAGCTTCGTTGTATTTGTTGTTGTCCACCATGGCGGTCCTGATTTCTTTGAGTTTCTCATGGATGAAGGTAACCTCCTTCAGTTCGTGTAGGAACGCCTCTGTTACACTGTGAACCCTGGGAATAGACGGCTCAAGACCCATAGACTCCAGGGCTCTGACCATCGATGGTATAAAGCGGCAGGACCACAGTCTTTTCACCAGCTCCTCAAAGTGGTTGAAGAAGTAGTACCGGGGTGGGTCATATAGACACGGATGTCTTCGTTGGCTGGGGTGATTGATCTCACAACCATGGCATTTTTCTCGTATATACTCTCCAATCACCACATCTAAAAGTGCGGATACTTAGGCCTTGATGGTGTCCACAAAAATAGTACTGACCGCCCCATCAAACACATCCTCAGACTGGGGACATGTTAGAGGTGTCGGGGGGGAGGACTGTGAGGCATAGAGTCCTCAGGGTCTGGCACCCATAACGTATCGGAGTCCTGATATGGGATATGAATATCCATGGTATATGATGAAATGAAGAACCAGAGGCCTTAGGGGTGCCCCTTTTATTGTTGAACCACTCCTATGGCATCGGGCGTGGTTATCGGAACAGCCGTGTAATTAGTTTTCTTCAGAGGATGACCCTTCTGTGGATGAACATTCTTGGGGTTCCTTTGAATCATAATCCTTAGGATTCATATATATTATGCACTTCCTTAGAGGAACAATTCTCTGCCGGCGTTGGCTCTGTACAAAAAGAGCATCCACTGCCTCAAACATTCTCAATTCCATCATATCCCAACTTTTAAACGGAATACGCATACGCCACTTAAAATCCAGATTCGGTCCCGCATCACGGTTGTTGCCTTTGCGGGTTTTCTCGCTGTCGATATAGAACTGCACGCACCCATACGGAAGTCCATTCTTTCTTTGTATTTTCACCTTATGGAAAGTTCTTCCTGAGGGGTCCTGCTCAACTCCCAAATGGGTCTCTGTTATAGAAATTTTGTTCTCAATGTTCATAAACTGAACTTCAATTAACTTCTCAGGGAGCAGCTCCTGAGGTGACGGTTTTGGAGAGCCTGGCGTGCCCAAAGTAAAATGCCTCCCATTCAGGCCCAGAAAATAGGATATGCATATATTTAGTACCATTGGATAGGAAACACTCTGAATTTTCCAAAACTGTTAACCATTTGTCTGTGAGTGAAACAGAACGGATATGGCAGGCAAAACCCCGAGGAATTTCTGTCCTGGAAAAAGTGATTTTGACACATTGCTCATTTGGGAACCCCTCCCTCATGAAAATGACCATATAAGGGCATATGAATGCAGTACACATCGCTTCCTTATGATGTCAGCAGCCTCGCGACGGTGTTTCCCTCCATTTTGGATGCATTAGCCCAGAGAAAACGACCAAACAAGTGGGTCCCCCCTTGATGTCAACAGTACCCAGGGCGNGCGCCCGAGAAGTCGCGCAGTGTCTTATTTACCGTCTTTAGAGCTCAGTTTATATTCCGGTTGATTTATAATAGTAAATATACGTAAAAGTGTTCCTAAGGATACATTTAAAACTATGTTTGAATGTTCTTGGACAAGTTTATAGGTATAAGATGAACGAGTTCGCGTCACGTTTCAATGGAGTAGTGGAGGCTGTCGTTTCTGACTATGACGCGCGAACCAAATGGAGATTTATGGATATAATACATTACTTTTTCTAACAAAAGAACCATGGATTGTCTTCGTTGGACACTTAGGATGACCTCAGCAGAAGTTCTTCAACAGGTAATTGATTTGTTTTTGCTGTGAAATGTGTTATGTGTGTGCCACGCTGGCTAATGAATTCATGGCTATGAGAAAGTATGTGAGGTGCTGTCCCCAAACAATCAAATGTAGAGCTTTCGCCGTAAAGCCTTTTTGAAATCTGACAACGCTGTGATATTGCCAAGAAACAGAGCTTTTGATGAGTATGAAACACTTGTATATTGATAGATGTTTAATAATTCAACTTTGGGATTTTGAATTTGGCGCTTTACATTTTACCTGGTGGTGTCGGGAGTGGGTCGCTAGCGAAAAAAGCCCCACCATTTTCCCCACCCTTTCCAGGAAATAGTGTTTTCCCACAATACCCATTCAGTGGCATATCACAATCTTACAACCTAAGTCAAACTTGGGCGTCTCTTTAACAATCCCTCCTGTCTTCAAGGACAGGGGCCTCTCGCATGTGTCTGGTAGAATCAAATAATTCTTTGTTCTCCCAGATACTCCCTAGATGAAGTCGTACCAGCCTGTTCCACTCTTCCACAATATTCATTTCTAGACACACACATTAATTGGACTACCATTTTGTCTTATAACCCTATCTCTATCTCATACATTTTCAGAATGGAATATTCTTAGATGTACAAACATTTAGTCATGAACATAAAATCTATAACACTCTCGTAGCCCGTGAACAAGCTATAACCCTTTGTGATAACTCTCAGTTCGGGGCACACCACCTTGCGAAACACTTGCCAGTCTTCAAGCCTGTAGTCCACTCCTAAAGTCTGGTCTGTATATTCTTCTCATACGGTATAGAGCTTCACACTACAGGCCGGGTAATCAAGCAGATAACCACATAGTTGTCCATTAGACATCAACACTTGATCTTTCAGCTCAGTTTTGGGAGGTATTTGGGTTCTATACATATTTAGAAAACGTTTTTTTGGCGCATCTTATATTGTTGCTTTATACGCAGTCCTTTCTCTATGTTTTAACCAAGGTCCTGCTTCAGTTGTTACGGTCATCACGTGTGTGTCGGTGATCACAAAATCCATGTTTAATTTCTATAGTGTTCTGGGGTTTATCTCTGAGTTAGCGGGTAGCGTACAGAACTACTTATAGGCTGCCTAATACCCCGGACAATTACTGCTTCAGAAACACATTCCCCAGTTCAAAGAGGTCACTTCAATCACCTTGACAGCTTTAATGTAAACACAGGCTTTACCCTTCCGGACAGGACGTATGGGCATAAGCACTCACTCGAGCGTGGGAGTGGTGGTGGGGGGGCATCCTCTTTGAAATGTTCAAACACCTTCCCCAGTTCAAAGAGGTCACTTCAATCACCTTGACCTCTTTAATGTAAACACAGGCATATCTTCAAAATATCTATAGGGACCATAAAATACACACGCATCACTTCAAAGGGACATACAGGACCATAAAACTACAAACGCATCACTTCAAAGGGACAGATGTACAGGACCATAAAACTACAAACGCATCACTTCAAAGGGTCAAATGTACATATAGAATCATAAAACCCCTCCCCCCGTGGGAACTTCCGGACCGGATGTACACCCCCCAGGGGGCCATTAAAAAGCCATAAATCACACGTTTGACCAATGCCGTCTACTTTATTCTCTCTGTATTTAATCCATTTTAGATTAAGGCTGTAACGTAACAAAGTTTGGCAAGACAGCTGTGCATGGCTGCATGTCACAGTAGTAGGCTATTTGGATGTCCATTTGGGTTTTGTTTACTGCGTTTGTTTACTGTTAATGTAACTAACCTAAATATAGATTGTGTCATGCCTTTTATTGATCTGATATTTTGTTTACTAGGCCTACCGCTGTTTTGTTCTGTTCGCATTAATTTGTTTGCATTCACAGTTGTTGGTATTCTAAGCCAAACTGCTATTCAGTATATTTGTTTGCATGCACGAATAACTAGGCTACTACCTTCAGCATTTAGTTTGCATTATTTTGGTAAGACAGCTGTGACGGCTGTGTTCACATAGGGTAATTCACCGGATAGAAACAGCCTATCTATCTTCATTGCCAAAATGGCCTTGCTTTACTGTGTAGGGTGCTGTCCATTGTGCTGATGCAGGCTACAGATTTCACGCCAACCTGTCATTCCAAAAGCACTCAATCAATGGTCTCGGAGTCTCTAAATTTGAACTTTGTTTGTGGTATAACATGATTTATAAGCAAAATTCAATATAATACCAATGCAAGAACCACCCAAAATTGTGACCTCACGATTTCAACTGCCCCCTTAGTCACTTTTATCCTGGCACCAGGTCAGGTAAAAGGCAAACACCCTATGCATCGTGCCAGTAGGGTAAAGCCACGGCTCATATTAGCAAGGATCGCTACACTGCCCCCTCCAAATGGGAAGGCACATTCCCCTCACATATTCGCCCATGCGTTCCGATGGACTCATGACCACCATCCTGGTTAACCCCATTGGCGCAATGGGTAAGGTGTTTGCCTTTCACACCAGGGACCTGGGTTTGCTTCCCTGCTCCACTGTCCGCTACAATGATGTCAGAAGTGGGATGTTGGCTGTGAGGCCATTGGAACGCACAGCCTTGAACGTGTGACGGGGATAAATAGGCAGAGAACGGGGCAGGCTTTCCCGTTCAGAGGCCATGTTGTTATTCCCACCAAGTGCGTTTTTATCTTTGAGGAGTACATTATACTTACAGAGGACAAATAGAATCCAAAACAAGTATTAATGCTAATCTCGGTCACTCCTTTTGGATGACCCTTGTTCATACGGGTCCTCCCTGCTGCATGCTGCGACCATGCTTTCCTGGCCACTTCAGAAATGAGTGTACATTACCTGCTCTCATTAGCACGCCTGCGGCAGTCATACTGACAGTGCACCACAACCAAGCAAAAGGTACCAATACCATCTTCTCAATTACACTTCATTCTATTCTCAATACTACACTCAATTGACTCAGTTACCTTGTTATATGGAAGACTGTGTCCACAAGTTCTAATCTGTGTAATGACACCCCAAAGTCCAATATTAGTTTTTTTCTCCAACCAGTGCCGATGCACATGTGGTCCTTCGACCAGTAGGATACATTCACATTGCAGGCAGTGCAGACCAGACAGCCCTACATCTCTGACCATCGCATGTTTGAGGTTGGTCTTCAGTAATTTCTTGTTTATGTTGTATTGTAGTGCATTTAAAAAAAAACATCTGGTGTTTTTTGGGAAGGGTTCTAAGTGTTTACTGCTGTTCATTCACAGGTCCTGAAGCTTCTGCCCTGATGAGTCAGTTTCTGCTAAGTGGGTATCTCTTTGGGTGCAGAATCATAAGAACCCCTCATCCTCAGGGTAACCCAACTACTGCTGGGAGATGGAAGCTACAGATGGTTTATACATTTCTTTCACACAATAATCACTATTGTCAAATAACTGATCTTATGTAGTTGGCAGTGGAATGACAATGACTTGATTAACTGTAATGGCAGTAATATTGTTTTTTTGTGCTTTCTCACTGCAGTGCACTGATTACAACAGTATAGTATTATTGTGGTTGCTGTAAAAATGTATGTTTGTACAGTAGAACCTGAACACACCCAGGATATGAGCACTGGAGAAACACTAACAAACACACTGACAATGTCGAATTGTAGCCTGTAAATAGTTATCTTCAATCTAGCGATCTTATTTTCTAGCTATGATGATTGATTGTATGCTACAAGAATCTAAATGTTTACAATCCTTTCATTCAAGTGTTGGGAATTGCCCCCAAACTTTGTATATTACTGGTGTTTTTTGTGTTAGGTAGAAACTGTTAGCTAGACATGGAAATAATGAACAACTACAGTATGCTGTTCCATTAATGAAGTTCCATTTACGAAAGTAGTAACTTAATTACTTGTTAATCTGTCGTGTGAAACTATAAAGAAAGTAACAGTAATTTACTAAAACTATGGTGAAACTATAAAGAAAGTAACAGTAATTTACATGGTAACAGGGGAACAGATCTTTGCTTTCGAATAGTGTCAAGGCCCCGTAGGTACACTAAAAATATGGTGAAACTATAAAGAAATTACCAGCAAATTACATTATATTTAAATAAGTACAGTGCTGAAATAACTGGGTAACGACTAAGCAATAGGAAACAACAGGGAAACAAGATGGAAATAAGACAGCAACGACAAGGTAACTACCCAGCTACAAACAAAGACCCAAATAAAGTATATGTATGATATAGTTTCTCAAACGTTTCTGTTAAATAAGCAGTCTTTCTGCAAATGCTCTAGTTACATTCTTAAAACCCTTTTCTTCCCTGCAGAATGTTACATTTTTAACTGGACCATGACCTCTGTGTGCATGAATGATATGCTGGCGTCAAACCTCAGCCGCAAAGTGGTAGTGGTGCTGAAGCGTGTAGCACGTGAAAATCATCTGTCCTCGGATGCAACACTCACTACCGAGTTCCAAACTGCCTCTGGAAGCAACATCAGCACAAGAGCAGTTCACCGGTAGATTAATGAAATGGGTTTCCATGGTCGAGCAGCCGCACACAAGCCTAAGATCACCATGCGCAATGCCAAGCGTTGGCTGGAGTGGTGTAAAGCTCGCCGCCATTGGATTCTGGCGCAATGGAAAATGCGTTCTCTTG
>QNTS01011572.1:0-10072 GCA_003317085.1 Hucho hucho
GTAGTAGTAGTAGTAGTAGTAGTAGTAGTAGTAGTAGTAGTAGTAGTAGTAGTGGTAGTGGTAGTAGTAGTAGTAGTAGTGGTAGTGGTAGTAGTAGTAGTAGTAGTGGTAGTAGTAGTAGTAGTAGTGGTAGTAGTAGTGGTAGTAGTAGTAGTAGTGGTATTGGTGGTGGTGGTGGTGGTGGTGGTGGTAATAGTAGTAGTAGTGGTAGTAGTGGTATTGGTGGTGGTAGTAGTGGTGGTAGTAGTAGTGGTATTGGTGGTGGTGGTAGTAGTGGTTGTAGTAGATCTGTAACTGAGGCTGTTTCCTGTTTCCAGTCACAACTAATAGACTTGTTAATGTGCTGCTGTGCGTTTTGTTGCTAGCCTAACCTGACAACTTTACGGTTTTTACTTTTTATATTTTTTGTTTTTCCATCGCTCAACTTTTTTTTCATTCAACTTTGTCACTCCGGAAGCTTTATCTGGATGTGTTTCGTCAGGACCTCCACCAGCCGAAGCTAAGTAGTAACACTAACATGATGCCTTCTAATTGCAGTCGCTGTACTCATAATATACAGAAGAACGATTATCCTTAAGGCGAGGATAGCTGTGCTGCAAGCCTAGCTTCAGACACAATCGTTAGGCAAGGGAAATTTAAGTGTGGGAAAGGATGAAACAACGTCTGTGCCACCAGTAAGTACAGATAGTAATATAAATCCCCTCGCACAGTCCCCGCAGATGGACAATTTTCTCATGGCTTCTGGAGGGAAATGCTGTAGGAATGCCCAACCGGTGTCGCTCATTCAGCCAACAGAAACTTTCAACCGGTTCTCCCCATTAAGCAGCGGGTCGGAGTCAGAGGCCGAGCCTTCTCTGGTCTCTCCTCCTCCCGTTACGGGGTCTGAGACGCCGAGGCCTCCCACCATTAGCTTGAACAAATTGAAAACCCTAGTCATTGGCGACTCCATTACCCGCAGTATAAGACTTAAAACGAATCATCCAGCAATCATACACTGTTTACCAGGGGGCAGGGCTACCGACGTTAAGGCTAATCTGAAGATGGTGCTGGCTAAGGCTAAAACTGGTGAGTGTAGAGAGTATTGGGACATTGTTATCCACGTCGGCACCAACGATGTTAGGATGAAACAGTCAGAGGTCACCACGCGCAACATAGCTTCAGCGTGTAATTCAGCCAGAAAGATGTGTCGGCATCGAGTAATTGGCCCCCTCCCAGTTAGGGGGAGTGGCATCGAGTAACTGGCCCCCTCCCAGTTAGTGGGAGTGATGAGCTCTACAGCAGTCTCACAACTCAATCGCTGGTTGAAAACTCTTTTCTGCCCCTCCCAAAAGATAGAATTTGTAGATAATTGGCCCTCTTTCTGGGACTCACCCACAAACAGGACCAAGCCTGGCCTGCTGAAGAGTGACGGACTCCATCCTAGCTGGAGGGGTGCTCTCATCTTATCTACGGACATAGACAGGGCTCTAACTTCTCTAGCTCCACAATGAGATAGGGTGCAGGCCAGGCAGCAGGCTGTTAGCCAGTCTGCCAGCTTAGTGGAGTCTGCCACTAGCACAGTCAGTGTAGTCAGCTCAGCTATCCCCATTGAGACCGTGTCTGTGCCTCGACCTAGGTGTGGCAAAACTAAACATGGCCTTGTTCGCCTTAGCAATCTCATTAGAATATAGACCTCCTCAATTCCTGCCATTATTGAAAGAGAATAATGGGGCTACTTAATGTTAGACCCCTCACTTCCAAGGCAGTTATAGTCAATTAACTAATCACTGATCATAATCTTGATGTGATTGGCCTGACTGAAACATGGCTTAAGCCTTATGAATTTTTTGTGTTAAATGAGGCCTCACCTCCTGGTTACACTAGTGACCATATCCCTCGCGCATCCCGCAAAGGCGGAGGTGTTGCTAACATTTACGATAGCAAATTTCTATTTACCAAAAAAAAAAAACGTTTTCGTCATTTGAGCTTCTAGTCATGAAATCTATGCAGCCTACTCAATCACTTTTTATAGCTACTGTTTACAGGCCTCCTGGGCCGTATACAGCGTTCCTCACTGAGTTCCCTGAATTCCTATCGGACCATGTAGTCATGGCAGATAATATTCTACATTTTGGTGACTTTAATATTCACATGGAAAAGTCCACAGACCCACTCCCAAAGGCTTTCAGAGCCATCATCGACTCAGTGGGTTTTGTCCAACATGTCTCCGGACCTACTCACTGCCACAGTCATACTCTGGACCTAGTTTTGTCCCATGGAATAAATGTTGTGGATCTTAATGTTTTTCCTCATAATCCTGGACTATCGGACCACCATTTTATTGTGTTTGCAATCGCAACAACTAATCTGCTCAGACCCCAACCAAGGATCATCAAAAGTCATGCTATAAATTCTCGGACAACCAAAAGATTCCTAGATGCCCTTCCAGACTCCCTCCGCCTACCAAAGGACGTCAGAGTACAAAAATCAGTTAACCACCTAACTGAGGAACTCAATTTAACCTTGCGCAAAACCCTAGATGCAGTCGCACCCCTAAAAACAAAAACCATTTGCCATAAGAAACTAGCTCCCTGGTATGCAGAAAATACTCTAGCTCTGAAGCAAGCTTCCAGAAAATTGGAACGGAAATGACGTTACACCAAACCGGAAGTCTTCCGACTAGCTTGGAAAGACAGTACCGTGCAGTATCGAAGAGCCCTCACTGCTGCTCAATCATCCTATTTTTCCAACTTAGTTGAGGAAAATAAGAACATTCCAACATTATTTTTGATACTGTCGCAAAGCTAAATAAAAAGCAGCATTCCCCAAGAGAGGATGGCTTTCATTTCAGCAGTGATAAATTCATGAACTTCTTTGAGGAAAAGATCATGATCATTAGAAAGCAAATTACGGACTCTTCTTTAAATCTGCGTATTCCTCCAAAGCTCAGTTGTCCTGAGTCTGCACAACTTTGCCAGGACCTAGGATCAAGGGAGACACTCAAATCTCTTGACACATTGATGAAAATAATCATGGCCTCTAAACCTTCAAGCTGCATACTGGACCCTATTCCAACTAAACTACTGAAGGAGCTGCTTCCTGTGCTTGGCCCTCCTATGTTGAACATAATAAACGGCTCTCTATCCACTGGATGTGTACCAAACTCACTAAAGGTGGTAGTAATAAAGCCTCTCTTGAAAAAGCCAAACCTTGAGAATAACAAAAACTATCGGCCTACATCGAATCTTCCATTCCTCTCAATTTTTTTTGAAAAAGCTGTTCCGCAGCAACTCACTGCCTTCCTGAAGACAAACAATGTATACGAAACGCTTCAGTCTGGTTTTAGACCCCATCATAGCACTGAGACAGCACTTGTGAAGGTGGTAAATGACCTTTTACGGGCGTCAGACCAAGGCTCTGCATCTGTCCTCATACTCCTAGACCTTAGTGCTGCTTTTGATACCATTGATCACCACATTCTTATGGAGAGATTGGAAACCCAAATTGGTCTACACGGGCAAGTTCTGGCCTGGTTTAGATCTTATCTGTCGGAAAGATATGTTTGTCTCTGTGGATGGTTTGTCCTCTGACAAATCAACTGTAAATGTTGGTGTTCCTCAAGGCTCCGTTTTAGGACCACTATTGTTTTCACTATATATTTTACCTCTGGTGATGTCATTCGGAAACATAATGTTAACTTTCACTGCTATGCGGATGACACTCAGCTGTACATTTTGATGAAACATGGTGAAGCCCCAAAATTGCCTTCCTGGAAGCCTGTGTTTCAGACATAAGGAAGTGGATGGCGGCAAATGTTCTACTTTTAAACTCGGACAAAACAGAGATGCTTGTTCTAGGTCCCAAGAAACAAAGAGATCTTCTGTTGAATCTGACAATCAATCTTGATGGTTGTACAGTCGGCTCAAATAAAACTGTGAAGGACCTCGGCGTTACTCTGGACCCTGATCTCTCTTTTGAAGAACATATCAAGACTGTTTCAAGGACCACTTTTTTCCATCTACGTAACGTTACAAAAATCAGAAACTTTCTGTACAAAAATTATGCAGAAATATTTATCCATGCTTTTGTCACTTCTAGGTTAGACTACTGCAATGCTATACTTTCCGGCTACCCAGATAAAGCACTAAATAAACTTCAGTTAGTGCTAAACACAGCTGCTAGAATCTTGACTAGAACCCACAAATTTGATAATATTACTCCAGTGCTAGCCTCTCTACACTGGCTTCCTGTTAAGGCAAGGGCTGATTTCAAGGTTTTACTGCTAACCTACAAAGCATTACATGGGCTTGCTCCTACCTATCTTTACGATTTGGTCCTGCCATACATACCTACACGTACGCTACGGTCACAAAACGCAGGTCACCTTACTGTCCCTAGAATTTCTAAGCAAACAGCTGGAGGCAGGGCTTTCTCCTATAGAGCTCCATTTTTATGGAATGGTCTGCCTATCCATGTGAGAGACGCAGACTCGGTCTCAACCTCTTTATTGAAGACTCATCTCTTCAGTAGGTCCTATGATTGAGTGTAGTCTGGCCCAGGAGTGTGAAGGTGAATGGAAAGGCACTGGAGCAACGAACTGCCCTTGCTGTCTCTGCCTGGCTGGTTCCCCTCTCTCCACTGGGATTCTCTACCTCTAACCCTGTTACAGGGGCTGAGTCACTGGCCTACTGGTGCTCTTCCATGCCATCCCTGGGGTGGGGGGGTGCGTCGCTTGAGTGGGTTGAGTCACTGACGTGATCTTCCTGTCCGGGTTGGCGCCCCCCCTTTGGTTGTGCCGTGGCGGAGATCTTTGTGGGCTATACTCGGCCTTGTCTCAGGATGGTACGTTGGTGGTTGGAGATATCCCTCTAGTGGTGTGGGGGCTGTGCTTCGGCAGAGTGGGTGTGGTTATATCCTGCCTGTTTGGCCCTGTCCGGGGGTATCGTCGGATGGGGCCACAGTGTCTCCCGAACCCTCCTGTCTCAGCCTCCAGTATTTATGCTGCAATAGTTTATGTGTCGGGGGGCTAGGGTCAGTCTGTTATATCTAGAGTATTTCTCCTCTCTTATCCAGTGTCCTGTGTGAATTTAAGCATGCTCTCTCTAATTCTCTCTCTTTTACTCTCTTTCTTTCTTTCTTTCTCTCTCTCTGAGGACCTGAGCCTTAGGACCATTCCTCAGGACTACCTGGCCTGATGACTCCTTGCTGTCCCCAGTCCACCTGGTCGTGCTGCTGCTCCAGTTTCAACTGTTCTGCCTGCGGCTATGGAACCCTGACCTGTTCACCAGACATGCTACCTGTCACAGACCTGCTGTTTTCAACTCTCTAGAGACAGCAGGAGCGGTAGAGATGCTCTGAATGATCGGCTATGAAAAGCCAACTGATATTTACTCAAATCAAATCAAATCACATTTTATTTGTCACATACACATGGTTAGCAGATGTTAATGCGAGTGTAGCGAAATGCTTGTGCTTCTAGTTCCGACCATGCAGTAGTATCTAACAAGTAATCTAACAATTTCACAACAACTACCTTATACACACAAGAGTAAAGGAATGAATACGAGTATGTAGATATAAATACAGTATATGGATGAGCGATGGCTGACCGGCGTAGGCAAGATGCAGTAGATGGTATGGAGTACAGTATTTACATATGAGATGAGTAATGTAGGATATGTAAACATTATATAAATGGCATCGTTTAAAGTGGCTAGTGATACATTTATTTCATCCAATTTTTTATTATTAAAGTGGCTAGAGATTTGAGTCGATGGCTGAACGGCATAGGCAAGATTCAGTAGATGGTATAGAGTACAGTGTATACATTTGATGAGTAATGTCGGATATGTAAACATTATATAGAAAATTGTTTAAAGTGGCTAGTGATACATTGTTACATCCAATTCCTATGTTTAAAGTGGCTAGAGATTTAAGTCAGTATGTTTGCAGCAGCCACTCAATGTTAGCGATGGCTGTTTAACAGTCTGATGGCCTTGAGGTAGAAGCTGTTTTTCAGTCTCTCGGTCCCAGCTTTGATGCACCTGTTCTGACCTCGCCTTCTGGATGATAGCGGGGTGAACAGGCAGTGGCTCGGGTGGTTGTTGTCCTTGATGATCTTTTTGGCCTTCCTGTGACATCGGGTGGATCTGTTGGGGCGGTGTGCAAATTGGAGTGGGTCTAGGGTTTCTGGGATAATGGTGTTGATGTGAGCCATGACCAGCCTTTCAAAACACTTCATGGCTACAGATGTCAGTGCTACGAGACGGTAGTCATTTAGGCAGGTTACCTTAGTGTTCTTGGGCACAGGCACGATAGTGGTCTGCTTAAAACGTGTTGGTATTACAGACTCGGACAAGGAGAGGTTGAAAATGTCAGTGAAAACACTTGCCAGTTAGTCAGCGCATGCTCGCAGTACCTGTCCTGATAATCCGTCTGGCCCTGCGGCCTTGTGAATGTTGACCTCTTTAAAGGTCTTATTCGCTGCGGAGAGGGTGATCACACAGTCTTCCGGAGCAGCTGGTGCTATCATGCATGTCTCAGTGTTATATGCCTCGAAGCGAGCATAGAAGTAGTTTAGCTCGTCTGGTAGGCACGTGTCACTGGGCAGCTCTCGGCTGTGCTTCCCTTTGTGGTCTGTAATGGTTTGCAAGCCCTGCCACATCCAACGAGCACCAGAGCCGGTGTAGTACGACTGTAGTTCATTACCAATGCACCAGTTCACAAGATCATCCTCGGACTACCATGGTTTCAACGCCATAACCCTACCATCTCATGGTCGAGGGTGAGAATCACAGACTGGTCACCTGAATGCCTGAGGGCCTGCTTCTCCAACCCCTGTGGTTGCCCTTCAGCCCAACAACCCGGAGGTATACCAGGACCTGCGGAAGGTATTCTCCAAGACCTGCGCCACCTATCTTCCTCCTTATCGCCCCTGGGTTTGTGCTATCGACCTGCTTGCAGGTTCAGCACCTCCGCGCAGACACATCTACCCTCTGTCGGTGGCTGAGAACCAGGCCATGGAAGATTACATCCAAGAGGTGCTCCAACAAGGTTTCATCTGCACGTCCACTTCTCATGCGTCGGCTGGTTTCTTCTTCGTGGCCAAGAAGGATGGAGGGTTACGTCCATGCATTGACTATGGAGGACTCGGAACCCTCTCCTGTTGGTGCCGGCAGCCTATCGGACAGCTCCGCGGGGCCCGGTTCTTTAACAAACTGGACCTGCGGAGTGTTTACAATCTCATCCGCATCCGGGAGGGGGATGAGTGGAAGACTGCGTTTAGCACGATGTCTGGTCACTACAAGTACTTGGTGATGCCATTTGGCTTAGCCAATGCTCAGTCAGTGTCCCAGGCATTCGTTAACGAGGTGCTCAGGGACGCCAGGTGGTCGTGTATATTGTATATTTAACAGAGCCATGAACCCCTCATAGAAATCTAGCTCTCCCAGACGCCTATTCCAACGCCCGCCCAGTCAGCAGAGAAATAACCGCAGCAAACTTGGACCTCTCGATGGAGAGGGCTCCCATCTGAGGTGTAAAGTAGAGGGAGCACTGAAGTTGGAAGCCACGGAATTTAGATGGGGTACCGTAATATTTATCCAGGAGGGACAAACGGTGTTGCCGACCTGAGTGGGTTGCTGAATGAGCTGTTGTGCTGGCTCGCTGGGTCGGCTGGTTGTATTCTCCGCTAGCTGAAGGCAATGCCTCCCGGGTGTGTTCAAGACGTTGCAAACTGCGAAGAACCTCTTCCATTGTTGTCCCCAGTTGTGCCAGCTGGTCATGGTGTTGACGTAGAAGGTAACCCTGCTCGTCGACCGTCTGGGAAATGGGCCTTAGTCAAAAGTACTGGAGTTCACTATGGGTCCTGGTCAAAAGTACTGGAGTTCACTATGGGTCCTGGTCAAAAGTACTGGAGTTCACTATGGGTCCTGGTCAAAAGTACTGGAGTTCACTATGGGTCCTGGTCAAAAGTACTGGAGTTCACTAAATAGGATAGAAGGTACCATTTGGAATACAGTTATGGGCAGAACAGAGCTGGTTTATTAAGAGCTGTTATCTTGGCTACACCCCCAGGGCCCAGTCTGTCCATTCCCCAGTTTACTGATCTAACACTAATCTATACTGACATCTACAATTCCCTCACTCTCTCTTTTCTCTCTCTACCCCTGTCTCTCTCTCTCTGTAGCATGGAACCATTTACACACACACACACACACACAGCCAAAAGAGACTGAGTTGAGAGATTGACCCCACGGTCTACTGGGAACAGGAAACTATAATGACGATCCTTGACCTATCACAGGGTTAGGGTCAGGGGTAGGACGGTGGGGGGAGGGTGGGGTTGTTTATCTTTGGTCTCCATTGTGTTATGACCACCAACCCAATACAATAGAATACTACACACAATAACATACAGGCATTGCTGGAAACATGATTCTTAGAATATACAACTAAACTAGGTGGTAGGTTTCACAGAGAACAGTTGTTCCTGAGAGAAGGAGAGAGGGGGATGGAGAGAGATCGAGAACGAGAGAGAGAAAGAGAGAGAGCTAGAGAGCGAGAAAGAGAGATAGAGAGAGGGATGGAGAGAGAGAGCGAAAGAGAGGAATGGAGAGAGAGCTAGAGAGAGAGGGATAGAGGGGTGGAGAGAGAGAGAGAGAGAGAGAGAGAGAGAGAGAGAGAGAGAGAGATCCTTAATGAAATTATAAAATATACAGACTACAAATTCCAATTGGCTATACTTCAACTCTTTAACATTATCCTCAGCTCTGGAGTCTTCCCCAATATTTGGAAACAAGGATTGATCACCCCAATCCACATAAGTGGAGACAAATTTGACCCCAATAACTACCGGTGGATATGCGTAAAAAATTTAATAATTCTCTGCATTATCATTACAGCAGACTCGTCCTGGCCTTATTTCTGATGTCCATCCAGTTTGATTTCTATTTGCCATATATTTGTAACTGTGCTATTTCACAAAAGTTCTGAACCTACATACATTTTACAGACCCGTATGTTTTACATGTGTTATCTTGTTGTTATTAGTCCCACCCTTCAGCTCCATTCAACCCCTCCCATCTATCTCTTAACACCATTCATATTGTTTTTCTATTTGCCAAAAGAACAGAGCTTTAAGATGGCGCCAGAGAAGAAGGCTGACATTTTACGTGTTCCTATCCAATTGTGTTTTTTTGTTTCGCTATGCCCTCAGACGAACCACCAAACAAGCAAAACATCAATACAGAATTAAGATTGAATCCTACTACACCGGCTCTGACACTCGTCGGATGTGGCAGGGCTTGAAAACTATTGCAGACTACAAACGGAAACCCAGCCGCAAGCTGACCAGTAATGCGATCCTACCAGACGAGCTAAATGCGCTTTATGCTCGCTTCGAGTCAAGCAACACTGAAGCATGCATGAGAGCACCAGCTGTTCTGGATGACTGTGTGATAACGCTCTTGGTAGCTGATGTGAGCAAGACCTTTAAACAGGTCAATATTCGCAAAGCTGCGGGGCCAGCCGGATTACCAGGACTGACTAGACCACCATAGTCCCTGTGCCCAAGGAAACGAAGGTAACCTGCCTAAATGATTACCGCCCCGTAACACTCACGTTGGTAGCCGTGAAGTGCTTTGAAAGGCTGGTCATGGCTCACATCAACAGCATCCTCCCGGATACAGTAGACCCACTCGAATTCGCATACCGCCCCAACAGATCCACAGATGACGCAATCTCAATCGCACTCCACACTGCCCTTTCCCACCTGGACAAAAGGAATACCTATGTGAGAATGCTATTAATTGACTACAGCAGAGCTTTCAACACCATAGTGCCCTCAAAGCTCATCACTAAGCTAAGGACCCTGGGACTAAACACCTCCCTCTGCAACTGGATATTGGACTGACGAGCCGCCCCCGTCAGAAAGTGGTAAGGGTAGGCAACAACACGTCTGCTACGCTGACCCTCAACACTGGGGCCCCTCAGGGGTGCGTGCTTAGTCCCCTCCTGTACTCCCTGTTCACCCACGACTGCGTCGCCAAACACGACTCCAAAACCATAATTAAGTTTGCTGACGACCCAACAG
>QNTS01011578.1:9214-23691 GCA_003317085.1 Hucho hucho
CAACAACATCACTTCAGACTCTAGGAACTGGCTGTTCTGACCAGGATGCCAACAACATCACTTCAGACTCTAGGAACTGGCTGTTCTGACCAGGATGCCAACAACATCACTTCAGACTCTAGGAACTGGCTGTTCTGACCAGGATGTCAACAACATCACTTCAGACTCAAGGAACTGGCTATTCTAACCAGGATGTCAACAACATCACTTCAGACTCTAGGAACTGGCTGTTCTAACCAGGATGCCAACAACATCACTTGTTGTTTCAAGTGCTGTGTTGTGCAGCATTCTAACAATGAGAGAGAGACAGCAATAGATACAGAGAGCGAGAAAGACAGAAATAGAGACAGAAAGAAAGATCCAAGAAACCACGACCTGAGAGTAAAAATAATGTACTATCAATTGAAAAGATCTATGATAACCACTGCCTTTTAAATATCTTATGATGTTTAGCTTTTTGGTTTGTTTTTCTTCAGTCCAAAGACAAAACTAGCAGTGACTCTCAGCACCGTATATTCTCATTCCTGCTCTCCTCCCCTCCTGTTGTGGTTATTTCTTAAGCATCGCACTCCTACCTTCAAGCTCACACTACCCTCCCCCTCCCTCTCTTCCTCCTCCTCCTCCTCCTCTCCTGTTGTGGTTATTTCTTAAGCATCTCACTCCTACCTTCAAGCTCACACTACCCTCCTCCCTCTCCTCCACCTCCTCCTCTCCTGTTGTAATGGTTTGTGGTTCACTGTATAGTCACTCTGTAAACACTACATTGTGGTGTTCCAGACTCAGGCTATCAGCATCACACCTCTAGAAACACAGCCTGGCAGGGTGTTCCTACTGTCTCACCACTTGGTATAATCTCATACCATCTCCAGCAACACAACAAGCCAACTGTTAGCAGCAGGTAACTTCTTAGCAACTGTTAAACTGTTAGTGACTGTTAGCACAGATCTGTTTGTTTGTACTTCATTAGCCAACTCATCCCAAACATGTCTGGCACTCACAAATCAGATCTGACAAAGCAACAGGACAAATAAACTGTTCTCCACAGACAGCCTCATAGCATTGTGCATCCATTTTGACATGTTGATAACGTTGACAGAACGTGGTTCTCTGATTATGAAGCCCGTACTGTATAACGTTAACTTAAAGCTCTACAAATAAACAGCAATATTAAAGATTGGTTTACTTCCTCTACATCCTTACCTCCTACAATCCCACATCATGACATCACAACTCAGTGCTGAGACGGGAAGAAAACACACATAACATGAACAACCTCCCTCTGTATAGCGGGGACGGAGGGAGGGACGGAGGGAGGGACGGAGGGAGGGAGGGAGGGACGGAGGGAGGGACGGAGGGAGGGAGGGCATGCAGGACCAGGCTTGTCTGCTATTATTGGCACAGCGATGTGAAAGAGTGTTACCTGCTCAGTGAAGAGGAAGGAGCTCTCAGGCAGACAAAAGATAGGGAGATGGGAGAGAAAGAGAGAATGAAAGAAAGACAGAGAGGGGGGGAATTGGGAACGAGAGAGAAAGAGAGGGAGAGAACAGAAAGAGAGACAAGGGGTTATATAACTGACTCTACAGAGTGACTCACCATCATCATCAGCATGTGAGAGATCAACAGAGAGACAGAGGGGCGCTCTGGACCTCCCTCCTCCTCCTCTTTATCCCTGCGTGAGAGCATGAGTCTACATCTGCACGTTCAACATGATTCTGTCCCTCCCTGACATGTCTAACTGCAGGGTAGAACAATGACGGTTCTATTTAATCAAACTCATTATCTTAAAAGGGTAGGTCAGCTGGCAACAGTCAGTGAGAAGTAGGTTACAGGGCTCTGCAGTGTGACCATTTTACTCACATATAAATATTTTGCTGTGCGACCTGGAATTGTTATTTAGCAGTACCAGTATACCCAGAAGAATGAAGGATTCTAGCTTTAATACCACCTAAAATGTGTTTTCATTGTGCTCCTAAATTCCTTTGTGTGTGCCTACATGTTTCAACTTAGGCACACATGTGCTCCTTTTAAAAAAAGGTCAGTGTAGAGCCCTGAGGTTTGAAATGAAATCAGAGGTGTTTTTGTGTTGGTAAGGCTGACATAGCACTAGCGTCAGAATAACCTGCTTTGAAATGACTATGACTACACAGCATAGTGTAGTTGTACAGTATCATTTAGGGTTAAAGGTATAGGATTCATTTCTTTATCTGGGACCAGGCACAACATAACACGCAGTAGGTACTGCACCTGAGTCAGAATAGCTGCATAGCTAACGCTGTATCAGCAGTCCAGATGACGTTTATGGTACATCAAGTAAGTTCAAGGTTGTTGTCCACCTCTCCTTCACTACCTCCATCCACCTCTCCTTCACTACCTCCATCCACCTCTCCTTCACTACCTCCATCCACCTTTCCATCCACCTCTCCTTCACTTTCCATCCACCTCTCCTTCACTACCTCCATCCACCTCTCCATCCACCTCTCCTTCACTACCTCCATCCACCTCTCATTCACTACCTCCATCCATCACTACCTCTATCATTCACTATCTCCATCTGTAATAATGCTTCCCCTCCCTTCCCCTTCCTAAAGCACACAGTCATAATGGTTCCATCCCCTAAGGTGCAGGGTGCCATTTGGGATGCAGCCCTCGACTCTCGGACTCAATTATCCTTTTAAACAGCCTGCGTTAACTTCTTAGGGCTAGGGTCCCAATTTTCGATTTTTCGCCTGTCTGACGTGCCCAAAGTAAAATGCCTGCCACAGGCCCAGAAACTAGGATATGCGCATAATTAGTACTATTGGATACAAAACACTCTGAAGTTTCTAAAACTGTTAAAATAATGTCTGTGAGTATAACAGAACTGATGTAGCAGGTGAAAACCTGAGGAATTTCTGTCCGGAAATCATATTTTTTTGGACCTTTACTCAGTTTGAATGCCTGTTTATTGAATTTTCATGGAAATAGGACCCAGGTTGCAGTACCTATGGCTTACACTAGATGTCAACAGTCTCTGGACAGTGTTTGAAGGGTTTATAGTGGAAGAGAGCCGAAAGGAAGACGATTTTGTATGACATACCAGGATATCCTTTCTGTCTAGTGCGCGAGATACCAGGGGCGCGCAGCTCGGTGTTTACCTTTTCTATCGTGTAGGTTATTATCCGAGTGAAATATAATAGCCAATATAGATAAATGGATGCCTAAGGATAAATCATAAATGATGTTTGATTTGTTTGGGCAAAGTTGATAGGTATAATTTGAACGCTTTCTCTTCACTGTACAACGGGCGAGTAGACTGGAAATGCTTGGTGGATTATCTGAACATAACGCGCCAACCAAACTGAGATTTATGGATATAATAAATGACTTTTTCTAACAAAAGAACCATGGATTCTCTTGTTTGGACACTTGGGATGCCCTCAGCAGAAGTTCTTCAAAAGGTAAGCGATTTATTTTAGCTCTTATATGGGTTTTGTGAGACCCGCGCTGGATATGAATTTATGCTAATGTGGAAAATATGAGAGGTGCTATCCTCAAACAATCAAAATGTTGTGCTTTCGCCGTAAAGCCTTTTTGAAATCTGACAATGCTGTGATATTAACAAGACTCTAAGCTTTGCAACCATATGCAACACCTGTATATCCATGAATGTTAAAATTATGAATTTTTATTTTGAATTTGCCGCGCTTTGTTTGCTCCGAAAACGAACCTGCTCACGGGATCCGATCCGTAAGAGGTTAAAGGACTAGTTATTGTGAAAACAGCCTATGTTAAAGGACTAGTTATTGTGAAAACAGCCTGTGTTAACTTCTTAGGGCTAGGGGGCAGTATTTTGAAGTTCGGATGTTACTCAGGCCCAGAAGCTAGGATATGCATATAATTAGTAGCTTTGGATAGAAAACACTCTGAAGTTTCTAAAACTGTTAAAATAATGTATGTGCGTATAACAGAACTGATACGGCAGGCAAAAACCAGAGAAAAATCCATCCGGGATGTCTGAATCAGTCATGTCACACTGATTTCAATAGGCCAGCTATTCAAAGCCTCATAGTTTAACCCCCAGATTGCAGTTCCTATGGCTTCCACTAGATGTCAACAGTCTTTAGAAAAAGGTTTGAAGCTTCAATCATGTAAATCAAGGGAGTAAGACCACTTGTTTCTGAGTCCACGTCAAGTGTACTCTTTTGGATTTTGCGCGTAACAGGGAATGCGCGCTCAGTTCTTTTTCTCTTCTATTCAGCAGGTTATATTCCGTCTGAAATATTATAGTTTATATTCATTTTAGGGTATCTGAGTATTGATTACAAATGCTGTTTGACTTTTTTCGACAAACTTTAAGGGTACTTTTGGGATATCGTTTGTCTGCATGGATGAACGCCTTTGGGCAGGTGGATTACTGAACAAAACGCGCCAACCAAACGGAGCTATATGGATATAAAGAGGAACTTTATAGAACAAAAGGACCTTTTATTGTGTAACCTGGACGCTTGGGTATGCCATCAGAGGAAGATCATCAAAGGTAAGCAATTTATTTTATGCTATTTTTGAGTTTTGTGACACCTCTGCTGGTTATGTTATTACGCTAATTGAGTTTTAATGGGGCGCTGTCCTCAGACAATCAAATGTTCTGCTTTCGCCGTAAAGCCTTTTTGAAATCTGACAATGCTGTTAGATTAACAAGAGTCTAAGCTTTTGAAGGGTGTGCAGCATTGGTATTTTCATTAATGTTTGAAATTAGTATTTTGTAATTTGAATTTGGCGCTCTGCATTTCACCGGATGTTGTCAAAAATCGATCCCGTTCATGGGATTGGATCCGTAACAGGTTAAAAGAATAGTTATTGTGAAAACATCCTGTGTTAAAGGACTAGTTATTGTGAAAACAGCCTGTGTTAGGACTAGTTATTGTGAAAATCAGCCTGGGTTAAAGGACTAGCTATTGTGAAAAACAGCCTGTGTTAAAGGACTAGCTATTGTGAAAAACAGCCTGTGTTAGGACTAGTTATTGTGAAAACAGCCTGTGTTAAAGGACTAGTTATGTGAAAACAGCCTGTTTAAAGAACTAGTTATTGTGAAAACAGCCTGTGTTAAAGGACTAGTTATTGTGAAAAACAGCCTGTGTTAAAGGACTAGTTATTGTGAAAAACAGCCTGTGTTAAAGGACTAGTTATTGTGAAAAACAGTCTGTGTTAGGACTAGTTATTGTGAAAAACAGTCTGGGTTAAAGGACTAGTTATTGTGAAAACAGCCTGTGTTAGGACTAGTTATTGTGAAAACAGCCTGTGTTAAAGGACTAGTTATGTGAAAACAGCCTGTGTTAAAGGACTAGTTCTCTCTCTAACCCTGGCATTCCACAGAGATCTTGAGACAACAGCAATAGAGAGACAATTGATGGGGGAATACCAAGGAGGAAGAATATAACAAAAAGAAAACCAGATGTATGAAGCAAGCACAAAGTCAACACCAAGACACTGAGCCACAGAGTAAATGGCTTAAAGCTTTATCCAAATCCTTTACGCTGCCCTGCACACAAACACACACACACCTGAGGACTCACCTGTTGTGACAGGTGTCTGCCAGTTCTCTCTGAGTTTCGCTTCACGCGCTGTGAGGCCACACCTGAGCCTGAGCGCTGAGAGGAGCTGTGGTTGGGAGGGGGGGCAGAGGGTTGAGACAGCTGGCTCTGTTGACCCTGATGGTTCAGGCTGTTGAGGGCACTGACGCTGGGTGGCTGCCCCCGCCCCTGGGTCAGCTGGTACACACTGTTGATATTAGCAGGTTGTGTCTGGTTGGACTGGTACAGGGTGCTGCTGCTAGCTTGTTGCTGTTTCCCCTGGGTGGTGATGGGGGGGTTGAGAGCAGAAATATTGAGGGTCTTCGTGGGGCTCTGGGGCGCCCCGAAGCAGGTTGCCCGGTCGGGGTTTGTTGAGTCACCGGTCCCGCAGTTGGTAAACCCACTCTCACTCCCGATCCCTGGGCGAGATTCAGCCGAGGAGTCACTCCCCTTCCAGGTCTTTCCCTCCAGAAGCTTGGCTGCTGCCTCTGTGAATGGCTGGGAGAGAAGAAACACAGAGGATCAGAGTGCGAGAACAGAGGAGAGAGAGAGAGACAGAAAGAGAGAGAGCATAAATAGAGAACCCACTCACTCCTAATCTCCCAGTGAAAATAAAAGTGTTGATCACAAACAGAGAGGACATTTTTCTTCCTCCCTCCTCCTTCTTCCTTCTTCCTCCCTCCTCCTTCTCCCTCTCTCAGCCTCTTTACCTGCCATCCCTTGGATCCCCACTATGGTCTTCTCTGATCTGTGACGCAGCTGTTTTAAAGAGGCCTGTACTCTCATTCCACTATGGTCTTCTCTGATCTGTGACGCAGCTGTTTTAAAGAGGCCTGTACTCTCATTCCACTATGGTCTTCTCTGATCTGTGACGCAGCTGTTTTAAAGAGGCCTGTACTCTCTCACTCCCTAGCTCTCATCCTGCACTTGTTGGCTAGGCTCTAGGCAGTCAGGCAGGTAGGCAGAAAAGCACCAGTTGAGACAGGCAGTCAGTCGTGACTGGTGTTAAGAGGAGCAGGAGGCAGAGTGGAGCAGAGCAGACAGGCAGGGAGGGAGGAAGACAGTGCTAATGCTCTCCCTCCCTACAGTGATGTGCTGTTATGCCATCCAAGCACAGAAAGCATTACTATGTCCTTACGCTTCATTGCCTGACACGGGGAGTAGTGGAGAGCACGCAGGCTCAGAGAGACAGAGAGGAGAGGAAGAGCTAGAGGATAAAAGAAGAAGGGTCGAGAGGAGGAGAGAACATAACAGGAGAACAGAGGGATAAATATGAAAGGCTAAAAGTGCAAAGAAGAGTGGTAGACAGGAGAGGAGAAGAGGAAAGAGTGGAAGGTGAGAGAGGAGAAGAAGAAAGAGTGGAAGGTGAGAGAGGAGAAGAGGAAAGAGTGGAAGGTGAGAGAGGAGAAGAGGAAAGAATGGAAGGTGAGAGAGGAGAAGACAGAAGAGTGGAAGGTGAGAGAGGAGAAGACAGAAGAGTGGAAGATCAGAGAGGAGAAGACAGAAGAGTGGAAGGTCAGAGAGGCGAAGATAGAAGAGTGGAAGGGTAAAAATAGAAAAGAAAAGAGTGGTAATGAGGAGAGAGAAGAGGGCCCTGGGCAAAAGTAGTGCACTTTATAGTGATTTGGGCCAGACTCAGATGGGGAGTAGGATTAGCTCTACTCGCCTCAGTACACTGCAATTCAGAAGGCAGGAGGCCTGACATTTAAGTATGAATCGAAGAGAGATTTGAGAGGAATCAAAGTACTGCCTCAGCACTGAGCCAGTATTAACCTCTATTACAAGATACCAATGCATAGGGTCCTGAGAGGGGAGGTATCACAACGTTGATCATATCTGACCGTATGGTACTCTCACTATACGATAGATGGATAGAAGGAATACAGAGGACTAACCTCAGTGAAATGGACAGGAAAAATCCCAACTTTGTCTCCCAGCTTTCCTTCAATCCAGTTTTCATCTGCTCGTCTGATGACCGTGAGGACGTCTCCCTGGAATTCAGGATTAGAGTGAAGGAGAGAGAGAATGTGAGTGAGTAAGAGGCAGCACATGTAACGTGTTTAGAACAGAGAGGGTGCTACGCCTGCAGAAGGAACCACTCAGAGGAGTGTGTCTCTCTCTCTCTCTCTCTCGAAATAGATAAACAAAATAAACAATAAAAAAGTTAACGGTAAACATTACACTCACACAAGTTCCAAAAGAATAAAGACATTTCAAGTGTCATATTATGTGTATATATACAGTGTTGTAAAATTAATAAACATAAATATGGGTTGTATTTACAATGGTGTTTGTTCTTCACTGGTTGCCCTTTTCTTGTGGCAACAGGTCACAAATCGTCCTGCTGTGATGGCACACTGTGGTATTTCACACCGTAGATATGGGAGTTGAATAAAATTGGATTGGTTTTTGAATTCTTTGTGACCATCTGCTTTCCAAAGAAGCATTGCTAGAATGTGTTCCTTAATGCAGAGTGTGAGTGAGAGAGAACTAAGACCCTTATATAAGTCCTTCCTCTCCAATCCTCCCTCTCATGGTAAGAAACACTGCATCAGAGGTCTCTAGGAGCCATACAGAAATAAAAAGAGAGAGGGAGAAAGAGACAGACAGAGAGAGAGAGAGAGACAGAAAGAGCTAGTGGGTTTATACGTTTCTGTTGTTTCTCTCAGAGCCTTCAAAACAAGTGCAGAAAGAAAAAATTTGAGATCTGAAATAAGTCATTTTGAAGTAGAAGTTTTGATGTATGTTATTTTATGAATCTACTAACTATAGGCTTATGATAGATACAGAACACCAGGGTATGGTGGGTTTATACACAACAATCTGTTAACTAATAATCAAATGATCAAATAACCCCCCCACACCTAATTTGAATAAGAACTACACAATCTCTGAGAAAGAAAGTAATGTATTCACATGCTAGAGAGAGTCTGTCAGGACAGGCCTCTCAACGTGGCGACTCACAGGATGTGCATGGCCAGTACTAACACATCTGATTAAATGAATCAAGGTCTGGATGATTAGTTCAATTTAAAAATCATATATATTCCTAGATTTCTTTTTAGCTTTATTTAACCAGGGGAAACCCCTTGAGACCAGGGTCTCATTTACAAGGGTACCCCGGAAACAATACATCTACATGATCAGTCTCAATACAACACTATAAATGTACAATTACACAATACAACAAATCAAATTCAAAAGCGACAGACAAATGACACATCATTCAAAAAAAGTCCCAAACTGACCCTTCCAGACCAGAGAGATACGCTTCAAACTGACCCTTCCAGACCAGAGAGTTACGCCTCAAACTGACCCTTCCAGACCAGAGAGTTACGCCTCAAACTGACCCTTCCAGAGAGTTACACCTCAAAGTGGCCTGCAGGTCATTCCATACGCTAGGGGCACAAAAACTAAACGCGATCTTACCGGACTCTGTGGAGACCCGAGAAACCTCTAGATCAGGGTTCTCCAACAGGTAGATCGTGAGCTACCAGTAGCTAGCAGCCCACCTATGAGCAGCTCCCAAAACAATTCAGAAAGTACATGCATTTCTTTCATTCGCTCCATCTTTAACTGTCATAAACATACTGTAAAGTTACTGGCTACTATCCAGTCAAAGTTCCATCTTTAACTGTCATAAACATACTGTAAAGTTACTGGCTACTATCCAGTCAAAGTTCCATCTTTAACTGTCATAAACATACTGTAAAGTTACTGGCTACTATCCAGTCAAAGTTCCATCTTTAACTGTCATCAACATACTGCAAAGCTATTGGCTACTATCCAGTCAAAGCCACAATGACATCCCACTCCTGGTTAGCCACTATTGGTTTAAAAAGCCAAACCTAACACAATACCTGCCAAATAATTTCAATATTGCCATCATCTGTCTTTGGTGCGCCCGTTTGTCTATCACTCTGTATGTAGCCAGTTAGCGATGCTCGTAGGCTAACGATAAAGACGTTCCCCAATAACCTTCTCAGTTAAATGTTAACTGTAATGTAGGTTTACCTGACAGAAAGATTTCAGGATTATTTGGATGAATTGGGTGGCTATTGTTTTGCAACCTCTGCCATGGCATGTGCTGTAGCAGTAGGCCTAACAGAAACATTGCATGGCATGTGCTGTAGCAGTAGGCCTAACAGAAACATTGCATGGCATGTGCTGTAGCAGTAGGCCTAACAGAAACATTGCATGGCATGTGCTGTAGCAGTAGGCCTAACAGAAACATTGCATGGCATGTGCTGTAGCAGTAGGCCTAACAGAAACATTGCATGGCATGTGCTGTAGCAGTAGGCCTAACAGAAACATTGCATGACCAAAACATTCCTCTCTTCCTAAATACACATTTAAAGGGCAATTACACACAAAATAAATGTCTTTTTTCAAACCTCAAAATTGGTCTTCTGACGCTATTTAAGCATTGACATGGACTCAGAACATCAATTTTCGTTGTTTCTCTGGGAATAATTGTAATATTGAGAATTAAAAACTGAAGGAAAAAAAATACCAGGAAAAATAAAACAGAATTCAGGAAAATAAGAAATATAATTTTATGGGGCCTTAGGGTTGTTTATTAACCATTATATTAAAGCCTATATTGACAGAAAACACATCTCTTGTACACCAAGGACCCGGGGAAGAGTTGCAGGGGAGAAGAGAAGAGAATGGGCCTATTCGATATCTCTATAAAAAGAATCAGAGACAGTAGCTAGCGACATGCTAGAAAAGGTTGGAGACCCTGGCTCTAGAACCAGCCAGGCTTGAGAGAGTCTGATGGTGTCTGGATTTCCAATAAAGAAGTGAGGTGAGGTAGTATGGGAGTTTCTGCAGAACTGCTTTCTATACAAATAGCAGCCAATGTTGGGCCCTTCTGGTAATCAGAGACTCCCAGCCAACAGAACTACAGTTGAAGTCGGAAGTTTACATACACCTTAGGTAAATACATTTAAACTCTGTTTTTCACAATTCTTGACATTTAATCCTAGTAAGAATTCCCTGTCTTAGGTCAGTTAGGATCACCACTTTATTTTACATTCAGTCAATTAGTATTTGGTAGCATTGCCTTTAAATTGTTTAACTTAGGTCAAACGTTTCAGGTAGCCTCCCACAAGCTTCCCACAATAAGTTGGGTGAATTGTGGCCCATTCCTCCTGACAGAGCTGGTGTAACTGAGTCAGGTTTGTAGGCCTCCTTGCTCGCACACGCTTTTTCAGTTCTGCCCACAAATTTTCTATGGGATTGAGGTCAGGGCTTTATGATGGCCACTCCAATACCTTGCCATTTTGCCACAACTTTGGAAGTATGCTTGGGGTCATTGTCCATTTGGAAGACCCCTTTGCGACCAATATATCCACATAATTTGCCTCCTTCATGATGCCATCTATTTTGTGAAGTGCACCAGTCCCTCCTGCAGCAAAGCACCCCCACAACATGATGCTGCCACCCCCGTGCTTCACGGTTGGGATGGTGTTCTTCGGCTTGCAAACCTCCCCCCTTTTCATCCAAACATAATGATGGTCATTATGGCGACACGGTTCTATTTTTGTTTCATCAGACCAGAGGACATTTCTCCAAAAAGTACGACCTTTGTCCCCATGTGCAGTTGCAAAGTGTTGTCTGGCTTTTTTTATGGCGGTTTTGGAGCAGTGGCTTCTTCCTTTCTGAGCGGCCTTTCAGGTTATGTTGATATAGGACTCGTTTTACTGTGGATATAGATACTTTTGTACCGGTTTCCTCCAGCATCTTCACAAGGTCCTTTGCTGTTGTTCTGGGATTAATTTACACTTTTCTCACCAAAGTACGTTCATCTCTAGGAGACAGAACACGTCTCCTTCCTGAGCGGTATGATGGCTGCGTGGTCTCATGGTGTTTATACTTGCATACTATTGTTTGTACAGATGAATGTGGTACCTTCAGGCGTTTGGAAATTGCTCCCAAGGATGAACCAGACTTGTGGAGGTCTACAGTTTCTTTTCTGATGTCTTGGCTGATTTCTTTTGATTTTCCCATGATGTCAAGCAAAGAGGCACTGAGTTTGAATGTAGGCCTTGAAATACATCCACAGGTACACCTCAAATTGACTCAAATGATGTCAATTAGCCTATCAGAAGCTTCTAAAGCCAATTTTCCAGGCTGTTTAAAGGCACAGTCAACTTAGTGTATGTAAACTTCTGACCCACTGGAATTGTGATACAGTGAATTATAAGTGAGATAATCTGTCTGTAAACAATTGTTGGAAAAATGACTTGTGTCATGCACAAAGTAGATGTCCTAACCGACTTGCCAAAACTATAGTTTGTTTAACAAGAAATTTGTGGAGTGGTTGAAAAATGAATTTTAATGACTCCAACCTAAGTGTATGTAAACTTCCAATAAAAGGCAATGATGTGTACAAAAATTGTCTCCAGTGATAAAACACAGGGCTGAGTGATAGACTGAATCTAATGGTTTTAAACCAGAGGCTATTGCATCCATGTAGACTATATCACTATAGTCAAGTACTGGGAGGAGCGATGCTTGAACAATCTTCCTCCTGTTTTCAAAAGTAAGGCAGGATTCACTTGAATTCATTAGTTTCTCAACGTGTGCTTTAAAAGACAGTTTTATCATCAATACAAATACTTATAACGAGGGACTTGATCAATTTGGGCTCCCTTCAAGGTGCCGATGCACAGATCTTTAGGGTCAATTTGGGCTCCCTTCAAGGTGCCGATGCACAGATCTTTAGGGTCAATTTGGGCTCCCTTCAAGGTGCAGATGCACAGATCTTTAGGGTCAATTTGGGCTCCCTTCAAGGTGCAGATGCACAGATCTTTAGGGTCAATTTCAAATCAAATCCAATCATATTGGCCACATTCTTTTCATTTAACCTTTATTTAACTAGGCAAGTCAGTTAAGAACAAATTCTTATTTACAATGACGGCCTGCCGGGGAACAGTGAATTAACTGCCTTGTTCAGGGGCAGAACGACAGATCAAACTTTCGGTTACTGGCCCAACGCTCTAACCACTAGGCTACCTGCCGCCCCAATATACACATGGTTAGCAGATGTTATTGTGAGTGTAGCGAAATGCTTGTGCTTCTAGTTCCGACCGTGCAGCAATATCTAACAAGTATTCGAACAATTCCACAACAACTACCTAATACACACAAATCTAAGTAAAGGGATGGAATAAGAATATATACATGTAAATATATGGATGAGCAATGACCGAGTGGTATCGGCAAGATGCAATAGATGGTATAAAATACAGTATATTTATAATTTGAGGAGACCTGGAGAACAACAACAACTTGGCTGGAGTAACAGCCTGTGGGTCTCCAGGGCCAGTCTTGAATTACTTTAACTGTAAATACTACTATAATACATCAAAGAGAAAAGAGAGACAGGCAGACGTACCTTGTGGAAGGTGAGACAGTCCTTGCAGTCATCCAGATCCACGTCCATCTCTTTGGAGTCAAAGTCATACAGGGCTTTGCAGAGGGCTAAAGGCTGTGACTGGAATTGTGGCTGTGTCTGGGATCTGGCCTGTTTTTGGAATTGGGATTGACACTGTGGTGGAGTCTGATGCTGCTGGTCAATAATCTGTATCATGTTAGCAGCGACGAGCCCACTACTGCTGTTTGTGTCTCCATAATACCAGTTCTCATCCACCTTCTGTCTCAGAATGATGATGTCACCAGACGCCATGTCAATCACTCCTGGGACGTTCTCTCTGTGGTCGTACAGGGCTCTGGCAATGAACTGGACACAGGATGGGAAAATACAGAGTTTGTTACTGTACGTTTGCCAGGAGGTATATGCAGAACAGGTCTATTTTGTTCTTAGCTAGAGGACAGCTGAATGTATTCTTTCTAGAAGGGTCTGAATCTGGGACAATGAGGTGTTTGAACTTACTGGCTAATCGATGACATTCATTGATCTATTAACTACAGAGGAATAAAGAAAACCAGCAGTGCTGTGTGTGACCATCGAGGACTGTAATGTAACTGAATAGCCCTGATGTTCTGTAATATATATATTTCAACTTTATTTAACCAGGTAGGCAAGTTGAGAACAAGTTCTCATTTACAACTGCGACCTGGCCAAGATAAAGTAAAGCAGTTCGACACATACAACAACACAGAGTTACACATGGAGTAAAACACAGTCAATAATACAGTAGAAAAAAACTAATCTATATACAAAGAGTGCAAATGAGGTAGGATAAGGAAGGTAAGGCAATAAATAGGCCATGGTGGCAAAGTAATTACAATATAGCATTTAAACACTGGAATGGTAGATGTGCAGTAGATGAATGTTCAATGTAGAAAAACTGGCGTGCAAAGGAACAAGATAAATAAATAAATACGGTAGGGGATGAGGTAGTTGGTTGGGCTATTTACAGATGGGCTATAAACAGGTGCAGGGGTCTGTGAACTGCTCTGACAGCTGGTGCTTAAAGCTGGTGAGGGAGATAAGGGTCTCCAGTTTCAGAGATTTTTGTAGTTCGTTCCAGTCATTGGCAGCAGAGAACTGGAAGGAGAGTCAGCCAAAGGAGGAATTGGCTTTGGGTGTGACCAGTGAGATATACCTGCTAGAGCGCGTGCTACGGGTTGGTGCTGCTAAGGTGACCAGCGAGCTGAGATAAGGCGGGGCTTTACCGAGCAGGGACTTGTAGATGACCTGGAGCCAGTGGGTATGGCGACGAGTGTAAAGCGAGGGCCAGCCAACGAGAGCGTACAGGTCGCAGTGGTGGGTGGTATATGGGGCTTTGGTAACAAAATGGATGGCACTGTGATACACTGCATCCAATTTGTTGAGTAGAGTATTGGAGGCTATTTTGTAAATGACATCACCGAAGTCGAGGATCGGTAGGATGGTCAGTTTTACGAGGGTATGTTTGGCAGCATGAGTGAAGGATGCTTTGTTGCGAAATAGGA
>QNTS01011584.1:15192-26235 GCA_003317085.1 Hucho hucho
ACAAGTCCCTGCTAGGTAAAGTCCCGCCTTATCTCAGCTCGCTGGTCACCTTAGCAGCACCAACCCGTAGCACGCGCTCCAGCAGGTATATCTCACTGGTCACCCCCAAAGCCAATTCCTCCTTTGGCCGACTCTCCTTCCAGTTCTCTGCTGCCAATGACTGGAACGAACTACAAAAATCTCTGAAACTGGAGACACTTATCTCCCTCACCAGCTTTAAGCACCAGCTGTCAGAGCAGTTCACAGACCCCTGCACCTGTTTATAGCCCATCTGTAAATAGCCCAACCAACTACCTCATCCCCTACAGTATTTATTTATTTATCTTGTTCCTTTGCACCCCAGTTTTTCTACATTGCACATTCATCTACTGCACATCTACCATTCCAGTGTTTAAATGCTATATTGTAATTACTTTGCCACCATGGCCTATTTATTGCCTTACCTTCCTTATCCTACCTTATTTGCACTCTTTGTATATAGATTAGTTTTTTTCTACTGTATGTTTGTTTTACTCCATGTGTAACTCTGTGTTGTTGTATGTGTCGAACTGCTTTGCTTTATCATGGCCAGGTCGCAGTTGTAAATGAGAACTTGTTCTCAACTTGCCTACCTGGTTAAATAAAGGTGAAATAATGATTATGTCTATGTACAGTGTTGCAACAATGTGCAACTAGTTAAAGTACAAAATAAACATAAATATGGGTTGCATTTGTATTTGCAATGGTGTTTGTTCTTCACTGGTTGCCCTTTTCTTTTGGCAACAGTTCACACATACTGCTGCTGTGATGGCACACTTTGGTATTTCACCCAGCAGATATTGGAGTTTATCAAACTTGGATTTGTTTTTGAATTCTTTGTGGGTCTTTGTAATGAGGGAAATATGTGTCTCTAATATGGTCATACATTCGGCAGGAAGTACAGCTCAGTTTCCTCATCATTTTGTGGGCAGTGTGCACATAGCCTGCCTTCTCTTGAGAGCCAGGTCTGCCTACGGCGGCCGTTCTCAATAGCAAGGCTATGCTCACTAAGTCTGTACATAGTCAAAGCTTTCCTTAAGTTTTGGTCAGTCACAGTGGTCAGGTATTCCGCCACTGTGTACTCTCCGTTTAGGGCCAAATAGCATTCTAGTTTGCTCTGTCTTTTTTGTTAATTCTTTCCAATTTGTCAGTTATCTTTTTGTTTTCTCATAATTTGGTTGGCTCTAATTGTGTTACTGCCCTGGGGCTCTGTGGGGTCTGTTTGTGTTTGTGAACAGAGTCCCAGGACCAGCTTGCATAGGGGCCTCTTCTCCAGGTTCATCTCATTATAGGTGATGGCTTTGTTATGGAATGCTTCCTTTTAGGTGGGTGTAGAATTTAACGGCTCTTTTCTGGATTTTGATAATTAGCGGCCTAATTCTGCTCTGCATGCATTATTTGGTGTTTTACGTTGAACACTGAGGATATTTTTGCAGAATTTTGCATGCATAGTGTCAATTTGGTGAATTCTTGGTTGGTGAGCAGACCCCAGACCTCACAACCACAAAGGGCAATGGGTTCTATAACTCATTCAAAACCTTTTTTGCCAGATCCTAATTGGTATGCCGAATTTTATGTTCCTTTTGATGGCATAGAATTCCCTTCCTGCCTTGTCTCTCAGATCGTTCACTGCTTTGTTGAAGTTACCTGTGGCGCTGATGTTTAGGCTGTATAGTTTTTTGTGCGCTCTGGCGCAACAGTGTCTAGATGTAATTTGTATTTGTGGTCCTGGCAACTGGACCTTCTTTGGAATACCATTATTTTTGTCTTACTAATATTTACTGTCAGGGGCCAGGTCTGACAGAATGTCAAGGTTCTCCGTGATGCCGGTAAGGCAGAGTCAGTCACAGGACAACAAATATGAGTGTTCAAATGCTTTAATCAATATTCCAAAAAACAAAAAAAACAACCACTCGAATACATGGAAAACAAAGTAACACAAACAATCACGCACAAAAACATGAGGGGAACAGAGGGTTAAATAAGGAACATGTAATCATGGGAAGGTAAACCAGGTGTGTGAAAAAGGAAGACAAAACCAACAGAAAATGAATAATGGATTGGTGGACGGCTAGAAGGCCGGTGACGTTGACCGCCGAAAGCCACCCGAGTGTCACGACTTCGGCTGAAGTCGCATATATGACAACCCTAGTCATTACCCCAGAGAGAGCTTCCTCAGGTGGGATCAGATTCCTGTAGGTGTTACCTTACCACTACAGGAGGTCTGTTGCTGACCCAGCCCATCCACCCGTCCTAAAGTGCTTGGGCTCCAGAGGAGCTGTTCAGTCCTCTAACAATAATGAACCAATCATCTCTCTTGTTCCTGCATTGTGTGTGTGACATCTACATCTACAGACCTGTAGTAATTGACACCAGAAGGAGAGAAGAAAAGAGAGGTTCTGCTTGTTTATTTGACTAGCTTCCATCCCCTGCGGAGTCCCCAACCTCCTTTTCTTTCTCTCTCTCTCTCTCTCTCTCTCTCCTGTCTCCTCTCTACTCTCTCTTCTCACTCTCTCTCTCTCTCACACATTTGTTTTATTTTATGACTTTATTATATCATTCCAAGTCATCATCTCATGTCTATAGAGCTGCTGTCTATGCTGTATGACAAAATCACTATTTTAGTAGTTCTTCAAAGTAAATAAGGCATATATGACTGCTGAATACCAACTATCAGTCACTTAGATCATACCTCCTGAAGCAATGGCTCTCTATCTCTCTTAATTCCACGTTGGCATTATGGGGTATTGTGTGTAGGCCAGCGACACAAAATCTAAATGTAATCCATTTCAAATTCAGGCTGTAACACAACAAGATGTGGAAAAATTTAAGGGGTGGGAATACTTGCTGAATGCACAACATAATGTATTGTGGGTAATTATGGGTTCCTTGTTTTCAGGTTGCATTGTTTCTCATTCCGGTGTATGTTTTGGTGTTGAGGTTTTTGTTTGTGTTCTTCGGCTCTTGGCTGCTCTGTTGTTTGTCGTATTTTAACCCAGTTATCATCAGTGTTGTCTGTTAGATGGGGTCGGACATAGAATTAGGAATTAGAATACTAGAATGGTCATGAACCATCTATTGATGGGATAAAGGTCAGCCATGTTGGTCAGGGAGTTGGTCAACCACGGTTTGCCAGTGCTGTATTAAGATATTGTGTAAATTAATGAATTTGAAGAATTTACCTGCACTGTTTGTTTGTTAGCTAGGGAATGTAAACCAGGTGCTTGATTCCAAGTGTTTTCAAATTGACTGCCAATAAGCCAACTTTCCATAAACTCAATGCACAGCCAGACGCTGGCTGATATCAGTTGATGATAAGATTTAGAGAAAATGTAAATGCAACAAGTACTGATATTGTATCATATAATAACACTCACAGCTTTCCAAGAAACACTTATATCTACGAGGCTGTTTATATAGAACATTTCTTATACATCACATGCCTTACCAAACCATGTGTGTGTTTGTGTGTGTGTAGAGAGAGAGAGAGACACACAGAGTAAACCATCTGAGGTGAGCAGAAACCAAAAGGGGTAACTTAAAAAACACCCCACCATCTGAAATATTCAGTACCAGAGAGAGAGAGAGAGAGAGAGAGAGAGATAGAGAGAGATATTTGTACTAACGATTCGGTGTTGTTCATGAATAATTCAACAGATGGATCGAGGGTTGTTAAATATTCACGTTAAATCGCTTGGACATCAGTCCCCTGTGTGTGTGTCCTGTGATGTGCAGAGCTCCTGATAACTGCAGTCCTCTTGTCCCAGATACACATCAGGCTAGACCTAACTTCAGTCATTTGGTCCGTGTGTGTGTGTGTGTGTGTGCAGTTGGACTGGTCAGGTAATTATGAATTGATACAGCATGAATAAGACATAACAGTGAGGAGGATACACACACAGGGACTGAGTAACGTGTGTGTGTGTGGCTGTGTGTGTCTGTGTAGTGTGTGTGTGTGGCTGTATGTGTGTGTGTGTGTCTCGAGTGGGTTGGTGATGACTGGCCTTGGCAGCGCCTGGTTGAAAGTGACATACAAGAGAGAGACAGACAGACAGCCACACACACAGCCACACACACAGCCACACACACAGCCACACACACAGCCACACACACACACACACACACACACACACACACACACACACACACACACACACACAGAGCTTTTGCCTGCCATCACCGGTCTGGTGAGATGCTATAGTTAGAGCCAATAATAACAGCACACATAGTGGCAGCCCTGTGTGTGTATCTGGAACAGCATATTGAGGAAGGATACAGAGCTGTTATAGTGGCAGCCCTGTGTGTGAGATGTCAGGTCTTTCTAAAAGGAAAATCAATTAAATGCATCATTTGATCTTTTAACTTTTCTTTGAGTAGCTCATCAGTCTCTCTCTGTCGGTGAACATGACATAGTAGTGTACATGACATAGTAGTGCACATAGCAACGTAGGGTACATGACAGTATCATCACATTATCAGTGTCTAGTACTAGATCAGCCATATCTGCTCTTTGTCATCTTCAGAAACCTAGACTTTGTTTTATATGATAGACCTTTGCAGGGCTTCCACAGTACGCTAGGGTAATCCCCTGGCAGTAATAGTTTGGCGAAGGCTGTGTGTGTGTGTCTCTCTCTGTGTGTGTTTGTGTCTCTGTGTGTCTGTGTGTGTGTGTGTTGCCTAGTTCTGGGTCTCCGGGTGTCAACAGGCAGCACGCCACAGAGCTCTGCCCTTGACACCTCTCCCTCCCTGGGGTGATGACTCCAAACATCCCCTCTCCCTCCCTGGGGTGATGACTCCAAACATCCCCTCTCCCTCCCTGGGGTGATGACTCCAAACATCCCCTCTCCCTTCCTGGTTAGCCTACAGGAAGCTGCTGCTCCAGCCTGCAGCCTCCGGCTTTGCTCTGTCTGCTACTGTCTTTCAGGGTAAACAAACTGCAGGGGAAATCAAACACACACACACACACACTCTCACACACACATACACACTCTGTTCATAAACACACAAAGACCCACATGCACACACTTCTGTCTTTTTAGCAACCGGGGTTCCCAACCAATCCGGCGAGGGAAACACAGAGGGAGGGATGGAGAGGGGGGGAGAGCTTGTAAAGCACAATAAAAGGGGCTGTGTAGATTGATGTAAGGTTGCAGATTGGCTTCAGGCTTAACCAAGCTGTTGAAACAGTTGTTACAAATCTATCTGTTGTTTAGTGATCTGAGTCACATAGAAAGTGTCTAATTTAAACATAGTTAGGCAGTAGTTTGGTATGAATGGTGTGTCAGATAAAGTTTAGTACAGGGATCATCAACTATAGATTCAGCCGCAGGCCGATTTCTGTCTTGAGTGGATGGTCAGGGGGCCAGAACATGATTATACATCATTTGTAGACTGCAAATTGACAGCAAGAAGCCCATACAGATATAATATTTGACTAGAACATAATCATTTCAAACCTTGCTTACATTTGTATATTATTACATATACAGTATCTCTGTATTATGTGTGGGAATACGTTGGAACAGATTTCCAAAATGTAAGTAAATAAAAATTTTCTGGTGTTTATACAGTCTTCTATGTCCAACATAAACAATAAAATAAAAAATTAAATCACCCGCATGCCAAATTCGGCCCATGGGCCACCAGTTTGGGAACCCTGGTTTAGCAGATAGCTTCGTAGTTCAGTCATGGTGTGTGTGTGTGTTGCGGGCATGTGTGTGTGTGTAATTACAGGTTTAAGGCATATCCCTTTTTCCTCTGTAGAATTCCTTCCTCTCCCCCCGGCTGTGTGTGTGTGTGTTTGTGTGTGTGTGTGTTTGTGTGTGTGTGTGTTTGTGTGTGTGTCCTCAGGGCTAAGTCTGTGTGTATGGTTTTTGTTTGCAGCTCCATTCTTAGAACACCTCCAGGCTTCTCTTTGTTCTCTACATTCCAAAGGAGTTAAATAGGGATGACTCTGGTCTCTCCTTATAGCCTCCAGAACAGCTCTGCATGGCTGGGTGGATGACTGAGATGTGGGAGGTCATGGATGTGATTTACACCAGTGAGCCATGGAGCAGGGATGTTACCCCTAACCTCAGATCTGGGTTCAGCTTGTTCTACCTCTGCTCTTGCTTCTCTCCCTCTGCCCCAACTGTCTCTCTGTCTCTCTGTCTAGCAATTCAATTCAATAGATTTTATTGACATGGCAAGTTAAATTACTTACATTGTCAAAGTCTGCATATAACAAACATGGCGGGACCAACAGCAATAAGGGATCAATACTAACAGTCGTTGTGGAAATGATATTACCATTAACAGCAACAACAGAAAAAATACGTATATCATAACAGATAAAAACATCTTCCTCTGTGCCACATACGTTCCCCCCTCAGAGTCACCCTACTTCAATGAAGAGAGTCTCCATTCTAAAGGGGGAGATGAGCCACTTTCAGCCCCAAGGCAACGTACTGGTCCGTGGAGACCTGAATGCTAGAACGGCAGAATATTAACAGTCATGGGGATGGACACCTACCAAAAAGCAACAACATTTCCCTCCCCACAAACAACTATGACAAAGTGAAAAACAAAAATGGAGCACAGATCCTGAAACTCTGTCGAACACTGGGTCTGTACATAGTCAATGCTAGGCTCAGAGGGGACTCTTTTGGTAACAGTACTGTAGACTACTTCCTCACCAACCTCAACCCAGAGTCTCTCAGAGCCTTCACAGTCAGCCCACTAACACCTCTCTCAGACCACAGTAAAATCACAGTGTATCTGAGAAGAGCTGAACCCAACCATGAAGCATCACGGCCCAATAAATTACATGGTACTAAACAGGCCTATAGATGGAGTGCAAACAGTACAGAAATCTACCATAAAGCAATTAGTAGCCAAAAAATACAATCCCTCCTGGACAACTTTTTAGCCTGAACATTCTCCTTCAGCAATTAAGGTCTAAGTTTGGCCGTTTGGAACATAAACTTTATATTTGACATATGAGCTTCCTTGGCAAATTTAAAGAAACAGAGGAGCAAACCAAAAAGAATAGAGAATGAAAAATGGTTTGATAATGATTGCAAAAATCTAAGAAAGTCATTGAGAGATATATATAATCAAAAACACCAGAGAACCAGACAACAAAAATATATGCCTTCAAACGGGGAAACACTGAAGCAATACAAACACACCCTAAGAACAACAAAGGAACAGCACATTAAAAACCAGCTGGTTAGAATGAAAGAATCCATAGAAACACTTGTCATCATAAGGAATTGGCTATCCAACATGGGGATATGTGGAGAAATCACTTTGCAAACCTCTACAGCAATATAAAAAAAAGCCCAGTACAAAAAGATATACAAGAAAAATTACAAATCCTTGAATCAGCATTCAGCAGACTATCAAAATCCTGTGGATACCTCAATTACAGAAGAATAATTATCGGGAAAACTATGCACTCTCAAACCCAAAAAGGCCTGTGGTGCTGATTGGAATTTAAATGAAATTATCAAATATACATACCACAAATTCAAAGTGGCTATGCTCAAATTCTTCAACATTAAACTCACGGCATGTATTTTCCCAAATATTTGGAACCAAGGATTGATCACACCAATCTATAGAAATGGAGACAAATTTAACACAAATAATTTCAGAGGAATTTGCGTTAACAGCAACTTGGGGAAAATTCTCTGCAGTGTCATTAATAGCAGACTACGTCCTTCCCTTGATGAACACAACGTCCTGAGCAGAAGCCAGATTGGATTTTTACCGAATTACCACAACAGATCACATTTACACCCTTCACACTCTAATTGACAAACAAGTAAACCAAAACAAAGGTACAATCAAGTTTTGTAGACTTAAAAAAAACATTTGATTCAATTTGTCAGGAAGGTATTTTTTCTAAACTAATAGAAAGTGGTATTGGAAGGGAAACACATTATGTTATTAAATCAATGTACACAAAAAACAAATGTGTGGTTAAAATTGGCAACAAGCAAACAGACATTTTATCCCAGGGATGTGGAGTGAAACATGGCTGCTCAATAAATTCAACACTATTTAACATCTACATTAATGAATTGGCAAAAACATTAGAAGAATCTGCAGCACCTGGACTCATCCTACACAACACTGAAATCCAGTGTCTGCTGTATGTAGATGACCTGGTGCTACTGTCTCCCACTTAGGAGTGGTTACAGCAGCACCTAGATCATCTGCACAGGTTCTGTCAGATCTGGGCTGCATGTGTTCTGTGACGCTTCGGAGCGAGCTTATGGGGCGGTTTCCTATCTAAGAGTGTAGGATAAGGCAGGCCACACCCATGTCTCCTTTGTCAAGTCCAGGTCCAGGGTCGCATCCACGAAGCAGTTGTCAATGCCTAGGCTGGAACTCAGCGCTTCCCTTTCCGGAGCCCAGTTGGCCTCTACCTTGCGATCTGAGCTTACCTTGCCAATCCAAAGGGTTTTGGAGGAACATGGGAGTGAGAGATCAAATCTGTAAAGACGGCTTTACGAGTCATCCTGGGTGACCAAACTGTCACTGAAACTGTCTTGCGGACCGTCCTGATAGAGGTGGAAGGGATACTGAACTCCAAACCCTTGGGATATCTCTCTGCAGACATAGCTGACACCGATCCAGTTACACCGAATATGCTCTTGATGGGACGCCGAGATGCGTCACTTCCTCAAGCCATGTATGCTGATACCAACCTTGTTGGCAGACGCCGGTGGCGACACAGACAGATCTTGGCTGACCTATTCTGGGCCCGATTCATTCGGGATTTCCTACCAAGCCTACAGCACAGAGGGAAAAGGCAGAGAGGATCAGCCAGCCTGGAAACTGGCCAAGTAGTAATGATAGTGGACCCTCAGCTGCCTCGAGCCTCCTGGCCGGTGGGCCAGGTGTACATTGGGTCACCACAATCCTTGAGTTGGGAAAGATTGCGGAGGCCTTCTTAGTCACTCCCCGTAGTGATGTCGCCACCCTCTCCTGCTGAGCATGCAGGTCGTTGCTTCCGGTGTGTATGATTATGTGGCTTGACGACCCGAGCTGGGCCTTATCAAGCAGCTCCATGGCACTCTGCGTTGTTGGGCACCACACCTTTCTCCTTTTGTGTCTAGGGAAATGTTTCCCATTTGAGTCCATGAACAGGACAATGTCAGTCAGTGTTTCTTCTGGACTAGAGGGGGAGCTGGGGTGTGGCTGGTCTGTTTCTTCTGGACTGGAGGGGGTAGAGTGGGGGCTTAAAGATTCCCTCTTTCTTTATGGATGGGTAGTGAGAGCAGACTGCTGAGCGCCATGCATTTGGCTGGTCAGTGAGAAAGACGAGATTACTCACATCATCTTTTTTGTAGAGGTCTGCGAAAAGTGTTTCTGGCCTCCTCTTTAGTAGTTTCTGTCTACAAGCTTTCCTCGTGCCATTTTAGGCCTCTGGAGGGTAGAGAATGGACTCAGCGCTGAGGTGGAGTGGGGACATGGTGCCTGTGGGCTCTGCTACTGCTGCTCCTGCCCTGTTGCCATGACAACCGCGTTTGTTTGTCTGCTGCTGTTGCTAGCTAGCTCTAATTTTGGTCAAAAACCAGCAAAAAGAGTGAAAAATCTTCACACAAAAAAACAGAAGATATGTTTAACGTTAGAGTCCGTGTTGCTTTTTGGTTTACTCCGTCAGTTTGGTCGTTTGATGAATAGAGTTTTTGTTCATCACTTCTTGTCTTCTTTTTAGATTTGAGTGTTTATCTCATCCTAAAAACAAAAAACAGGAGCTCTGTCTGCAGCTCTCTCTTTCTCTCTCTCTCTCTCTCTCTCACACTCCCTCCATCCCCATCTCTCTCCCCTACACTCTCTCTCTCTCTCTCTCTCTCTCTCTTTCTCTCTATTGATCTATCTCTCTATCTCTCTCTATAGCTCATTTCGTCTCTCTCTTCCTCTCTCTCTCACTCTCTCACTCTCTCACTCTCTCACTCACTCACTCACTCACTCACTCACTCACTCACTCCGTCTCTCTCTCTCTCTCTCTCTCTCTCTCTCTCTCGCTCTCTCAGGGTATAGTAGGTAAACTCTCAGAAGTTTTCCAGCCAGGTTGGAATAACGACTCTCTTGTTTCTGATCGTAGTTTCCCAGAATGGGAAGTCTTTTACTGTTAGTCCAGTTCACATCTCTGTATGTTTACATGTGTACGTCTGCAGTTTAAATGTGTTGTTGTTCTAGGTAAACAGCTAGCCTACAAGTCTCAGTGTCTGTCTGTCTAACTGCCTGTCTAACTGTGTGTCTAACTGTCTGTCTGTCTGTCTAACTGTGTGTCTAACTGTGAATCTGTCTGTCTAACTGTGTGTCTAACTGTGAGTCTGTCTGTCTAACTGTCTGTCTGTCTATCTAACTGTGTGTCTAACTGTGTGTCTAACTGTCTGTCTGTCTAACTGTCTGTCTGTCTGTCTGTCTGTCTGTCTGTCTGTCTGTCTGTCTGTCTGTCTGTCTGTCTGTCTGTCTGTCTGTCTGTCTGTCTGTCTGTCTGTCTGTCTGTCTGTCTGTCTGTCTGTCTGTCTGTCTGTGTGTGTGTGTGTGTGTGTGTCTGTCTAACTGTCTGTCTGTCTGTCTGTCAGTAGGTCTATCTAACTTTGTCTAACTGTGTGTCTGTCTGTCTGTCTAACTGTGTGTGTCTGTCTGTCTAACTGTTTGTCAGTCTAACTGTCTGTCTGTCTAACTGTGTGTGTCTGTCTGTCTAACTTTCTGTCACTGTGCTTGTATTGTTATCACTTCTCTCACAGCACATTAAAGCCCCAAGTTCCCTCTTTTTCTGTCTCCCTCACATACGTGCACGTACAAACACACACGTACACACACGCACGTGCACACACACACAGCTCATCAGCTCCCAGTATTGGTGCTCTCTGACAATGTATCTGACCCCCGCTGTGATGCCAGCATGGAACTCTGATCTCATTACCTTCTGTGTGTGTGTGTGTGTGTGTGAGAGAGAGAGAGAGAGAGAGAGAGAGAGAGAGAGAGAGAGAGAGAGAGAGAGAGAGAGAGAGAGAGAGA
>QNTS01011586.1:9499-28313 GCA_003317085.1 Hucho hucho
CAGCACCTCACATACTTTTCACATAGCCATGAATTCATTAGCCAGCGTGGCACACACATAACACATTTCACAGCAAAAACAAATCAATTACCTGTTGAAGAACTTCTGCTGAGGTCATCCTAAGTGTCCAACGAAGACAATCCATGGTTCTTTTGTTAAAAAAAGTCATGTATTTTATCCATAAATCTCCATTTGGTTCGCGCGTTATAATCAGAAACTACAGCGTCGACTACTCCATTGAAACGTGACTAGAACTCGTTCAACTTATACCTATAAACTTGTCCAAGAACAATCAAACATCATTTTAAATGTATCCTTAGGAACACTTTTACGTATATTTACTATAATAAATAAACCGGAATATAAACTGAGCTCTACAGACAAAGGGAAACACAGTGCGTGCTTGGCGAGAGCGCGCGCCCACTACTATAGAGTTCCAAGGAGGCACTTCCTGATTCCCTCTTCTTCTCTGCTCTACTTCATCTGAACAGAATCAAAACACTTTCTCGAGACTAAGGACATCCAGAGGAAGCGATAGGTACTGCATTCATATGCCCTTTTATGGGCATTTTCATGAGGGAGGCGTTCCAAATGAGGCACTCTGTGAAAACCACTTTCTCCAGGACAGAAATTCCTCGGGGTTTTGCCTGCCATATCCGTTCTGTTTTACTCACAGACAAATGGTTAACAGTTTTACAAAATTCAGAGTGTTTCCTATCCAATGGTACCAAATATGTGCATATCCTATTTTCTGGGCCTGAATGGGAGGCATTTTACTTTGGGCACGCCAGGCTCTCCAAAACGGTCAAGTTGTGCAGTGATCCCTGAGAGGTTAAGAGCAGTTGGAGGCCACGGAAGGAGTGTTGTATGGCATTGAAGCTTGTTTGGAGGTTAGTTAACACAGTGTCCAAAGAAGGGCCAGATGTATACAGAATGGTGTCGTCTGCATAGAGGTGGATCAGAGAATCACCAGCAGCAAGAGCAACATCATTGATGTATACAGAGAAGAGAGTCGGCCCAAGAATTGAACCCTGTGGCACCCCCATAGAGACTGCCAGAGGCCCGGACAACAGGCCCTCCGATTTGACACACTGAACTCTGTCTGCAATGTAGTTGGTGAACCAGGCGAGGCAATCATTCGAGAAACCAAGGCTGTTGAGTCTGCCGATAAGGATGTGGTGATTGACAGAGCCGAAAGCCTTGGCCAGGGCAATGATTACGGCTGCACAGTAATGTCTCTTATCGATGGCGGTTATGATATCGTTTAGTACCTTGAGCGTGGCTGAGGTGCACCCGTGACCAGCTCGGAAACCGGATTGCACAGCGGAGAAGGTACGGTGGGATTCGAAGTGGTCAATGATCTGTTTATTAACTAGGCTTTCGAAAACTTTAGAGAGGCAGGGCAGGATGGATATAGGTCTATAGCAATTCGGGTCTAGGGTGTCACCCCCTTTGTAGAGGGGGATGACCGCGACAGCTTTCCAATCTTTAGGGATCTCGGACGACACGAGAGGTTGAACAGACTGGTAATAGGAGTTGCAACAATGGTGGCGGATAGTTTTAGAAAGAGAGGGTCCAGATTGTCTAGCCCAGCTGATTTGTACTGGTCCAGGTTTTGCAGCTCTTTCAGAACATCTGCTATCTGGATTTGGGTGAAGGAAATGCTGGGGAGGCTCGGACAAGTAGCTGTGGAGCTGTTGGCCGGGGTTGGGTTAGCCAGGAGGAAAGCATGGCCAGCCGTAGAGAAATGCTTGTTGAAATTTTCGATTATCATGGATTTATCGGTGGTCACTGTGTTACCTAGCCTCAGTGCAGTGGGCAGCTGGGAGGAGGTGCTATTGTTCTCCATGAACTTGACAGTATCCCAGAACTTTTTGGAGTTAGAGCTACAGGATGCAAATTTCTGTTTGAAAAAGTATCCTTTGCTTTTATGATTGACTGTGTATATTGGTTCCTGACTTCCCTGAACAGTTGCAAATCGCGGGGACTATTTGATGCTATAGCAGTCTGCCACAGGATGTCAAATGGCAAGGGACTGAAGCTCATTGGCTGAAAATTGGATTTCTAGGGGGCTGGCCCACGTGGGGGTAAATGTAGGGAAAATGGCGCTTCACAGCTTCCAGAAAATAGTTGCTTTCAAATGAGGGATTTGGTGGCTAATTGAGGTAAGACAGTAATTCTGCTCATAGATTATGCATGGTATTGTTTGAACTACACATTGACACATCTTTAAATTGTCTGAAGTGAAAGACTTTTGATTCTCCTATATGTTTTAGTAGTATTATTGAATTAATATACAATAATGAGGAAATCCAAATAAAAAGTGTCTATATCAAAATAAACAGAATATATGAAACATTTCATTACATTTTTCAGCCAGTCAGTATTTCGCCATGGTCCATGTGGATAATTATATTTTCTACTATTGTTTTCTATGGTACTTGCAACGCACGCTATTGTGTTGTCAGCCGCTAGTCCTTTCTCATTAAATATGATAAGTCCTATTGAAACAGTGAGAGAGCTTCTCTGTAGCCTGTGTCCCGACTCTATTTCATATATACATTTCAACTGGGACAACTGGACAGGAGTGATATCACTATCCCCCCTCGCTCTCACACACACACACACACACTCACTCACTCACTCACTCACTTTCTCTTTCTCTCTCACACGCTCCCTCTCTCTCTCTCTCTGTTCAATGAGTCATTGGCCTCCCACTCTCCTCCACCTCTCTACCTACCTACAGTATTAGAGTACAATGTCACTGTCACCTCACTGTGAGTAGTATTAGTCACTCTCAGTCTCATTGACAGAGTACATGCTGTGTGTGCTGGGTAACAGTAGGTCCCGTGCAGGCCGAGGGTGAGAGGTGGGCTGAGCTGCAGGCTGGTTTAATGTGTGCCCTGTCTGTCTGTCTGTCTGTGGAGGAGTAGCCTGGACTGGGATAGAGCGCCCCACCAGCATAACCCAGGCTAAAAACAGACCTGGCTGGCTCGCCTAAGCCTGCCTCTCCACTGCTCTCAACCTTAACTGGCATCTTGGCACCTTGCTACGCCATGGGTCCTTGCTAGGCCGCGGGTCGCGGCTCCTTGCTAGGCCGCGGGTCGCGGCTCCTTGCTAGGCCGCGGGTCGCGGCTCCTTGCTAGGCCGCGGGTCGCGGCTCCTTGCTAGGCCGCGGGTCGCGGCTCCCTGCTAGGCGCTAGCTCCCTGCTAGGCTGCGGCTCCCTGCTAGGCCGTGGGTTGTGGCTCCCTGCTAGGCCGTGGCTCCCTGCTAGGCCGTGGGTTGTGGCTCCCTGCTAGGCCGCGGCTCCCTGCTAGGCCGCGGCTCCCTGCTAGGCCGTGGGTCATGGCTCCCTGCTAGGCCGTGGGTCACCATACTGGAGAGGAATGCCCACCACCGTTCTGGCTCTCTGCACTTTGTCTGTTGCTGTCAGATTGTTGGTGTGAGTGTGAAGGCTCTGCCAGGGAGTTATGCAGGGCTATAACAGCTCCCTGGTGGCTGCAGGCTGGCTGTCAGCAACTCTGCCAGACACACAGGCTACATAACACACACACACAGTGTCGAAAGCCCAATATAACACAACCACACACACTCAGGAAAGTACAGAAGACACATTCAGGGTAACCTGGCCAAGCACAGCACAGCCGCACAAACACATTCCTCTTATCAATCAGAGCCGTCTGTCAGCAGCGAGATATACAGCAGCTCTAGTCTTTTACCTCCCACCTAACAGAAGATCTGTCTGTCTGGCTCTGTCTGTCTGTCTGGCTCTGTCTGGCTCTGTCTGTCTCTATCTGGCTCTGTCTGTCTCTATCTGGCTCTGTCTGTCTGTCTCTCTGGCTCTGTCTGTCTGTCTCTCTGGCTCTGTCTGTCTGTGTGTTGGATAGACTGCGTGGACACCTTTGCCCTAGCAGGTCTCAATGAGGAATTTTTCTTTTCTTGTTTTTGTAGAAGGCTATAAAGTCTATAAATATGTAGGCCGAAAATCCCCTCCTAACATTTAGGCTATGACATCACAATGGATCTATGTGTGTTTGTAATATATATATTTTATATACACTACCGTTCAAACGTTTGGGTTCACAACAAATAACATCAAATTGATCAGAAATACAGTGTAGACTTTGTTAATATTGTAAATGACTATTGTAGCTGGAAACAGCTGATGAAAAAAATAAAATGGAATATCTACATAGGTGTAGAGAGGCCCATTATCAGCAACCATCACTCCTGTGTTCCAATGGCACGTTGTGTTAGCTAATCCAAGTTTATCATTTTAAAAGGGTAATTGTTCATTAGAAAACCCTTTTGCAATTATTTTAGCACAGCTGAAAACTGTTGTGCTGATTTTAACTTGTTAGGGAGCGGCAGCTGAGGTGTCGGTTTTGGAGAGTCTGGCGTGCCCAAAGTAAAATGCCTGCCACTCAGGCCCAGAAAATAGGATATGCACATAATTAGTACTATTGGATAGTTTCTAACAGTGTTAAAATATTGTCTGTGAGTATAACAGAACTGATATAGCAGGCGAAAACCCGAGGAATTTCTGTCCTGGAAAAAGTGTTTTTGACACATTGCCTTATTTTGAACCCCTCCCTATTGAAAACAGCCATATATGGGAGTAATATTGCAGTACCTATTGCTTCCACTGGATGTCAACAGTCTCTAGACAGTGTTTGGTGATGTTAGGTTGCTCTGGATGGTAATAGAAGAAGAATTTCGAACTAGTCATCGGATGTAAACAGAAGAGCAGGCGCGTTCACGGGCTCGCGCGCGCTGTGGTTTTTACCTTTCCTATCGTCCAGTTTATAATCCGGTTAAAATATTATAGTAAATATACATAAGTGTTCCTAAGGATACATTATCAATGATGTTTGATTGTTTTTGGACAAGTGTATAGGTTGAACGTGTTCTCTTCACGGTTCAATGGGCGAGTGGACGCTGTATTTTATGAACATAACGCGCCAACCAAACGGAGATTTATGGATATAATAAATGACTTTTTCTAACAAAAGAACCATTGGATGTCTTCGTTGGACACTTGGGAAGCCCTCAGCAGAAGTTCTTCGAAAGGTAAGGGATTTTATATTAGCGATTTTATGCGTTTTATGAGACCTGCTTTGGTTATGGATTTATGCTAATGCATAAAATATGAGAGGGGCTATCCTCAAACAATCAAATGTTGTGCTTTCGCCGTNGCCAGCGTGGCACACACATAACACATTTCACAGCAAAAACAAATCAATTACCTGTTGAAGAACTTCTGCTGAGGTCATCCTAAGTGTCCAACGAAGACAATCCATGGTTCTTTTGTTAGAAAAAGTCATGTATTATATCCATAAATCTCCATTTGGTTCACGCGTCATAGTCAGAAACGACAGCCTCCACTAGTCCATTGAAACGTGGCGCGAACTCGTTCATCTTATACCTATAAACTTGTCCAAGAACAATCAAACATCATTTTAAATGTATCCTTAGGAACACTTTTACGTATATTTACTATAATAAATCAACCGGAATATAAACTGAGCTCTACAGACCGAGGGAAACACAGTGCGCGCTTGGCGAGAGCGCGTGCCCAGTCCTACAGAGTTCCAAAGAGGCACTTCCTGATTCTCTCTTCTTCTCTGTTCTAACTCATCTGAACAGCATGAAACCACTTTCTAGAGACAAAGGACATCCAGAGGAAGCGATAGGTACTGCATTCATATGCCCTTTTATGGGCATTTTCATGAGGGAGGGGTTCCAAATGAGGCACTCTGTGAAAACCACTTTCTCCAGGACAGAAATTCCTCGGGGTTTTGCCTGCCATATCCGTTCTGTTTTACTCACAGACAAATGGTTAACAGTTTTACAAAATTCAGAGTGTTTCCTATCCAATGGTACCAAATATGTGCATATCCTATTTTCTGGGCCTGAATGGGAGGCATTTTACTTTGGGCACGCCAGGCTCTCCAAAACGGTCAAGTTGTGCAGTGATCCCTAAGAAGTTAAAGAAGCAATAAAACTGGCCTTCTTTAGACTAGTTGAGTATCTGGAGCATCAGCATTTGTGGGTTCGATTACAGGCTCAAAATGGCCATAAATAAATAACTTTCTTCTGAAACTCGTCAGTCTATTCTTGTTCTGAGAAATGAAGGCTATTCCATGCGAGAAAATGCCAAGAAATTGAAGATCTCGTACAACGCTGTGTACTACTCCCTTCACAGAACAGTGCAAACTGGCTCTAACCGGAATAGAAAGAGGAGTGGGAGGCCCCGGTGCACAACTGAGCAAGAGGACAAGTACATTAGAGTTTCTAGTTTGAAAAACAGACACCTCACAAGTCCTCAACTGGCAGCTTCATTAAATAGTACCCACAAAACCCCTTGGTCAGGGAGGTGATCAAGAACCCGATGGTCACTCTGACAGAGCTCTGGAGTTCCTCTGTGGAGATGGGAGAACCTTTCAGAAGGACAACCACTTTGCAGCACTCCACCAATCAGGCCTTTATGGTAGAGTGGTCAGACGGAAGCCACTCCTCAGTAAAAGGCATACGACAGCCCGCTTAGAATTTGCCGAAAGGCACCTAAAGACTCTCAGACCATGAGAAACAAGATTCTCTGGTTTGATGTATCCAAGATTGAACTCTTTGGCCTGAATGCCAAGCGTCATGTCTGGAGAAAACCTGGCACCATCCCTACTGTGGAGCATGGTGGTAACAGCATCATGCTCTGGGGAGGACTGAGCAGCAGGGACTGAGAGACTAGTCAGGATCGAGGGAAAGATGAACGGAGCAAAGTACAGAGAGATCCTTGTTGAAAACCTGCTCCAGAGCGCTCAGGACCTCAGACTGGGGCGAAGGTTCACCTTCCAACAGGACATCGACGCTAAGCACCAAGACAACGCAGGAGTGGCTTCGGGACAAGTCTCTGAATGTCCTTGAGTGGCCCAGCCATGGCCCGGACTCGATTGACCATCTCTGGAGAGACCGGAAAATAGCTGTGCAGCAACGCTCCCCATTTGCTACCAAGGTGCTTCAACAAAGTCCTCTATAAAGGGTCCGAACTTAATTAAATGTAACATTTCAGTGTTTTTCTTTTTGTTTGTTTTATAATAAAAAAGTATCATTGATTTTCATCTTTCCCCCACAGCGCCTGTTGGGATCTCTTGATTGGGCCAATACTGACTTTGAGAATCTATAATTATGCTCACCTGTGTGTGGCTTGTGTTGTCGTGACATTGATTCTCATTGCACGCTGAAGGGCTCATAACCTAAATGTTCGTGTGGGAATAAAAATATACAATATTTAACTTTTTGGGGTGACCTGACCAAATTCACATAGAAATGTGTGTTATAGATCTGTCATTCTCATTGAAAGCATGTCTAAGAAGAGGTACATCTGTTCTATGTGCAGTATTTCCATGCTTCCCATATGATACAAAATACTATATTTTTGGTTATGGAAAATATATTTCCACAGCGGTTTAGGTGGTACAATGATTCACTACTTGTTTGTTGTATCACATAAATTGAAATTAGACAAACTATTAGAATTTTAGCAACCAGAAAATGGCGGAGTGATTTCTTCGTAGTACATCTTTATGTTTATTCACCACAGTGCTGTCCTATTTTTGTTCTTTGTCTCCAGTCATTATTAACACCAGACATATTCCAGTCTGACCTCTCTGTTCCAGACAGGGAACCATGGAAACATAACAAGTGTTCTTGTGATTTTCTTGTGTAATGGAGGGGCTGATGAGTAACTTGCCTGAGACCTGAAGACTTGTGTTGGCTCCCTTAGGTTATGGTTAGACTTTAGTTTAGAGGACTAAGATAGTCTTTTGGTTCAAACCTCAGTCCACAGACACCGGAAAGGCTCTTCTGAACCTGTGGGAACCCCCAACCCTTCTAGACCCTTTCTAAACCACAGTATTGGCTCAGTCTGGTTGACGTGAACACACACACACACACACACACACACACACACACACACACACACACACACACACACACACACACACAGTGATATTTTAGGAGCGCTCCATATCCTCTGCTGTTTCCGCTGGCTTCTGGAGGCTATAATTATATGCTCATTTCAGAGAACGTTGATTCTGTGGTCATTCATTGAATTCAGTCAGTCTCTTCCCTCAGCCAAAACAAAACATATATTTACCATCGCTGAAATTAGTCATGTTGTCACTGAAATATCTGCATAGACAGTGTTCTCCCTAGGATTTCTTTCAGCAGCGTTGGCAAAGTTAGTGTGAGGAGTGGGGAAGGTGGCGCAGACTCTGACAGAAAATGTTAGACCTTCTTGGCCACAGAGAAAACATCTTGTTTTAAAGCTGATTTCCTGCAATTCTACACAGAGAACAATTTTTGAAGGGTAAAGCTAGTTTCCTGCAATTCTACACATTCTGTCATTGCGCTGAGAGGAAATTTGCAATGAAATTTGTTTCGAATTTTAGATTCTACCTTTGTGTCTAGTTTTTAGTTGATGGATTGTTAGTTAGTTTAACTTCTTAGGGAGCGGCAGCAGAGGTGACGGTTTTGGAGAGTCTGGCGTGCCCAAAGTAAAATGCCTGCCACTCAGGCCCAGAGAATTTGATATGCACAGAATTAGTACTATTGGATAGGAAACACTCTGAAGTTTCTAAAAGTGTTAAAATTAGTATAACAGAACTGATATAGCAGGCGAAAACCCGAGGAAAATCCATGCAGTTGTTTTTGTACATGACCTTCTTCTCCAGGGTGCATATTCATTTGTATTTGACCTAGGACTGAGACTGCAGTACCTATGGCTTCCACTAGATGTCAACAGTCTTCATACAGAGTTTGGAAGCTGTAGCCCTGAGCAGAACTGATAGGAACAGGAAATAGTCGAGGTAGCTCAGATGTCAATGCGCGCCCCACTGTATTTTCCTTTCATAACGTTTAGGTTACCATCCGAGTGAAATATTATCGCTAATATTCATAAAAGGATAGCTAAGGATGCATTATAAATGATCTATGATTTGTTTGGGAAAAGTTGATAGGTATATTTGAACGCGTTCTCTTCACAGTTCAATGGGCGATTCGACGCTGGATTTTCTAATCATAACGCGCCAACCAAACGGAGATTTATGGATATAATAAATGACTTTTTCTAACAAAAGAACCATTGGATGTCTTCGTTGGACACTTGGGAAGCCCTCAGCAGAAGTTCTTCGAAAGGTAAGAGATTTATTTTAGCTGTGATATGGGTTTTGTGTGACCCGCGCTGGATATGAATTTATGCTAATCTGGAAAATATGTGGGGTGCTATCCTCAAACAATCAAATGTTGTGCTTTCGCCATAAAGCCTTTTTGAAAGCTGACTGCTGTGATATTGCCAAGAATCAGAGCTTTTGATGACTATGCAACACTTGTATATTGATGAATGTTTAATAATTCAACTTTTGGATTTTGAATTTGTCACCTTACATTTCACCGGGTAGTGTCGGGAGTGGCCCGCTAGCGCGCCGCTACTCCCTAAGTAGTTAAAAATATATCGCTACATTATCTTTTCTACGCACTTTATATCTGGTTTTAGTCGTTTAACCACTTAACTACTTAGGGAGTGGTGGGGCACCCGACACTACCCGGTGAAATGCAAGGCGCCAAATTCAAAATCCAAAAGTTTAATTATTAAACATTCATCAATATACAAGTGTTGCATAGTCATCAAAAGCTCTGCATCTTGGCAATATCACAGCGTTGTCAGATTTCAAGAAGGCCTTATGGCGAAAGCACTACATTTGATTGTTTGAGGGTAGCACCTCCAATATTTTCCATTAGCATAAATTCATAAACCATCACGGTTCACACAAAACACATTTCACAGCGAAAACAAATCTCTTACCCTTTGAAGAACTTCTGCTGAGGGCTTCCCAAGTGTCCAACGAAGACAATCCATGGTTCTTTTGTTAGAAAAAGTCATTTATTATATCCATAAATCTCCGTTTGGTTGGTGCTTTATGTTCAGAAAATCCAACGTCGAATCGCCCATTGAAACGTGAAGAGAACGCGTTCAAATATACCTATCAACTTTTCCTAAACAAATCAAATACCAGTTAAAATGCATCCTTAGCTATCCTTTTATGAATATGAGCGATAATATTTCACTCGGATGGTCACCTAAACGTTATATAAGTAAAATAAAGTGGGGCGCGAAGCCAGCCTTACGCACGAGAAAACTTGTTGACATCTGAGCTACCTTGGCCATATCCTTTCCCTATTCTTCCTGCTTCCTCCAATCTCTCTGAGGCTTTATATATAGACTGTTGACATCTAGTGGAAGCCATAGGTACTGAAATCTCGGAGATGCTTGCCATAGAACTCAATAGAGAGACTGTCAACCAGAGCCAATGTGACAAAAAACAGTAATTCCGGATAGATTTTTCTCGGGTTTTCGCCTGCTATTTCGGTTCTCTTACACTCACAGACATAATGTTAACACTTTTAGAAACTTCAGAGTGTTTCCTATCCAATAGTACTAATTATGTGCATATCCTATTTTCTGGGCCTGAGTGGGAGACATTTTACTTTGGGCACGCCAGACTCTCTAAAACAGTCACCTCGGGAACCGCTCCCTAAGAAGTTAAGCATCATTAAGGAGCGCTGGGGCGCTAGCGCCCCGTTCCCGACACAAGGAAGACATCTATAAATGTATAGGCCATGATTTAGCAGCGGACGCCATAACTTTTTATGCTCAATGCATATAGGGGAAACATTGACTTAGTTACAGTACATACAAAGTATGTGGACACCCCTTCAAATTTGTGGATTGGGCTATTTCAGCTACACACGTTGATGCAATCTCCAGACAAACATTGGCAATAGAATGGCCATACTGTAGAGCTCAGTGACTTGCTTCCATTCAGTCACGAGCATTAGTTAGGTCGGGAACTGATGTTGGGCGATTAGGCCTGGCTCGCAGTCTGTGTTCCAATTCATCCCAAAGGTGTTTGATGGGGTTGAGGTCAGGGCTCTGTGCAGGCCAGTCAAGTTCTTCCACACCGATCTCAACAAACCATTTCTGTATGGACCTCGCTTTGTGCCCGGTGCATTGTTATGCTGAAACAGGAAAGGGCCTTCCCCAAACTTTTGACACAAAGTGGGAAGCACAGAATCGTCTAGAATGTCATTGTATGCTGTAGCGTTAAGATTTCCCTTCTGGAACTAAGGGGCTTAGCCCGAACAATAAAAAAAAGCCCCAGACCATATTCTTCCTCCACCAAACTTTACAGTTGGTAATATTAATTGGCGTTCTCCTGGCATCCGCCAAGCCCAGATTCGTCCGTCGGACTGCCAGATGGTGAAGTGTGATTCATCACTCCAATGGTGGCGAGCTTTACACCACCCCAGCTGACGCTTTGCATTGCACATGGTGATCTTAGGCTTGTGTGCGGCTGCTCATCCATGGAAACCAATTTCATGGAGCTCCCGATAAACAGTTATTGTGCTGACGTTGCTTCCCGAGGCAGTTTGGTAGTGTTGCAACCAAGGTCAGATGATTTTTATGCGCTTCAGCACTCGGTGGTCCAGTTTTGTGAGATTCTGTGGCCTACCACTTCGCGGCTGAGTCATTGTTGCTCCTAGACATTTCCACTTCACAATAACAGCACAGAAATTTGACAAACTGACTTATTGGAAATGTGGCATCCTATGACGGTGCCACGTTGAAAGTCACAGAGCTCTTCAGTAAGGACATTCTACTGTCAATGTTTGCATGGCTGTGTGCTTAGTTTTATACACCTGTCAGCAGCGGGTGTGGCTGAAATAGCGGAATCCACACATTTGAAGGGGTTTTGTCAAACATTTGTATGTATAGTGTTACTACATCTGACTGGACTGGAGTGTGGACCTCAGTTCATCTTTCAATCACCCATGTGGGTATATGCTCCTAAAAACCAATGAGGAGATGGGAGAGGCAGGATTTGCATGGCGTCAAGCGTCACACGTCATTGCGTCAAGCGTCATTTCTCAAGCGCAGATGGTTCGTTGGAGGGTGTAGCACAATTTCTTATAAGTGTCCGGATTAGTGTTCTGCTCATTGATAGCGGCATCTCTAACCTTTAGCTCAGTGCGGATGTTGCCTGTAATCCATGGCTTCTGGTTGGGTTATGTACTGTACGTACTGTCACTGTGGGGATGACGTCATCGATGACAACGTCATCAATACACTTAGTAACCCCCTACGGTCGATGTCCACACCTCTGCCGAAATCTAATTTAGCATGATAAGAATATCCCCATAAAAAGCTGTCAGTTTAAACTAGAGAGATCTGTTATTTTGGCATTGGATGCATCTCAATCCACCTCATCCACCTTTATGGTACTTCCACATCTGAGATGAAAGGTGGCAGAGCCAGAACGATGTTTGTCAGAACATGAGGCATCCTGAAATCGAAGTAAGGCCAAATAGAAATGTTAATCAAATAATTTTTTCCACAGATTTTTGTATTCTTCAAGGAGTCTTAAAATTATTCTTGGTATGAGTGTCTTAAAACAATTCTATATAGCTTAGTAGAACCCCCCTGGCTTAGACAGGGTTTTTACTCTGATGGGTTAATGAAGCCGGTGACTGATGTGGTAAAGTCTTCAATGCCATTAGATTAATTCCGGCACATATTACAGTTAGCGTAACAGTCCTGTAGTTTAGCAATCCACTTCATCGGACCACTTCTTTATTGAGCACCTCACCGGTACTTCCTGTTTGAGTTGTTGCTTGTAAGCAGGAATCAGGATGATAGTGTTGTCAAATTTGCCAAATGGAGGGCTAGGGAGTGCTTTGTATGCATCTCTGTCTGTGGAGGAATGATGATCTAGTTATTGGTAGAAATGAGGTAAAACAGATTTCAGTTTTCCTGCATTAAACTCACCGGCCACTAGGAGCGCTGCATCCGGATGAGCATTTTCTTGTTTGCTTGTGGCTCTATACAGCTCGTTGAGTGCGGTATTTGTGCCCATCAGTTTGCGGTGGTAAATAGACAGCTACGAAAAATATAGCTGAAAAGTCGCTTGGTAAATAGTATGGTCTACAGCTTATCATTAGGTATTCAAACTCGAAGAGCAGATCCTTGAGCGCGCACCATAGCCTGTTTCCTAAAGCCAAATCCACATTTTAGATTGAGGTCATTTGGATTTCATTGCAGAAATACATTTTTGTTTGTTTGTCTTGTGGGTCCTTTAGCCGACCTTATTTAGTTCTACCACCGCTACCCCTTCTACCATTATTTAGTTCTACCACCGCTACCACTTCTACCATTATTTAGCTCTACCACCGCTACCACTTCTACCATTATTTAGCTCTACCACCGCTACCACTTCTACCATTATTTAGCTCTACCACCGCTACCACTTCTACCATTATTTAGTTCTACCACCGCTACCACTTCTACCTTTATTTAGCTCTACCACCACTACCACTCCTAACATTATTTTGGAAATAAAACAACCTTTTCTGTGCCTTTTTCTGATACGATGGTGTATCACTACTGCCCTCTACTGTAACGATGGGGTATCACTACTGCCCTCTACTGTAGCGATGGGGTATCACTACTGCCCTCTACTGTAGCGATGGGGTATCACTACTGCCCTCTACTGTAGCGATGAGGTATCACTACTGCCCTCTACTGTAGCGATGAGGTATCACTACTGCCCTCTACTGTAGCGATAAAGAATTCTTCATTCTTCATAAAGAATATGAAATATTATAGGGTTTATAATGGGCACCTGACCTCTGTTTCAAAGGTAGACTAGGTCAGCAATGGAGGCTCTGAATTTGTTCCTGAAAAATACATTTCTTTTAGTGCAGTAGGTTTTGTCATGTCTCCTTTTAGGACTTTGAAGTGGCTCAGCTCCCCTGATGCCCATTAGGAACTCTCTCGTGTGTGTGTGTGTGTGTGCTGGGTAGATACTGTAATATCACTGTTCTTCCACGGGATGGTGCTCTGAGGCAGGGTTTAGGCTAACGGATGTTCCTCTCTGTTCTCCTCTGACTGTTCTCTGGGTAGAAGTTGCCCCATATGCACAGATCTAGGATCAGCTTACCCTACTACATAACTGGTACTGTAGAATCTGTCAGGAAGGAATGGGATGCATTTGGGGCATCCCATTGTGACTCAGCCCCCTTAATAGGGTCAGAGGCAGAAAATCCCAGTGGAGAGAGGGGAGCTGGCAGGGCAGAGACGGCAAGGGTGGTTTGTCGCTCCAGTGCTTTGCCGTTCACCTTCGCACCCCTGGGCCAGACTACACTCAATCATAGGACATACTGAAGAGATGAATCTTCAGTAAAGACTTAAAGGCTGAGACCGAGTCTGCTCTCACATGGATAGGCAGACCATTCCATAAACATTTTGCTCTATAGGAGAAAGCCCTGCCTCCAGCTTTTTGCTTAGAAATTCTTGGGACAATAAGGAGGCCTGCGTCTTGTGACCGTAGCGTACGTGTAGGTATGTACGGCAGGACCAAATCGGAGAAATGGGTAGGAGCAAGCCCATGTAATGCTTTGTAGGCTAGCAGTAAAACCTTGAAATTAGCCCTAGCCCTAACAGGAAGCCAGTGTAGAGAGGGTCACACTGGAGTAATATGATCAGATTATTTGGTTCTAGTCAAGATTCTAGCAGCCGTGTTTAGCACTAACTGAAGTTTATTTAGTGCTTTATCCGGGTAGCTGGAGAGTAGAGCATTGCAGTAGTCTAATCCAGAAGTGACAAAAGCATGGATTAGCTTTTCTGCATAATTTTTGGACAAAGATTAAGATTTTTTTTTTGTGTTACTAAGATTGAAAAAAGCTGTTAGTCAAAAGAGAGATCAGGGTCCAGAGTAACACAGAGGTCCTTCACAGTTGAATTTGTGACGACTGTACAACCATCAAGATTAATTGTCAGATCCAACAGCAGATATCTTTGTTTCTTGGGACCTAGAACTAGCATCTCTGTTTTGTCCGAGTTTAAAAGTAAAACATTTGTCACCATCGACTTCCTTATGTCTGAAACACAGGCTTCCAAGGTAGGCAATTTTGGGGCTTCACCATGTTTCATCGAAATGTACAGCTGTGTGTTGTCCGCATAGCAGTGAAAGTTGACAATGTGTTTCTGAATGACATCACCAAGAGGTAGAATATATAGTGAAAACAATAGTGGTGCTAAAACGGAACCTTGAGGAACACCGAAACGTACAATTGATTTGTCAGAGGACAAACCATCCACAGAGACGAACTGATATCTTTCCGACAGATAAGATCTAAATCCAGCAAGAACTTGTCCGTGTAGTCCAATTAGGGTTTCCAATCTCTCCAAAAAAATGTGGTGATCGATGGTGTCAAAAGAAGCGCTAAATTCTAGGAGCACGAGGACAGATGCAGAGCCTTGGTCTGACACCATTAAAATGTCATTTACCACTTTCACGAGTGCAGTCTCAGTGCTATGATGGTGTCTAAAACCAGACTGAAGCCTTTCGTATACATGATTTGTTCTTCAGGAAGTCAGTGAGTTGCTGCGCAACAGCTTTTTCTATAATGGAGCTCTGTCAGAGTGACCATCGGGTTCTCCCTCACCAAGGCCCTTCTCCCCCTATTGCTCAGTTTAGCAGGGTGGGCCAGCTCCAGGAAGAGTCTTGTTGGTTCCAAACTTCTTCCATTTAAGAAGGATGGAGGCCACTGTGTTCTTGGGGACCTTCAATGCTGCTGAATTTTTTGGGGTACCCTTCCCCAGATCTGTGCCTCAACACAGTCCTGTCTCAAAGCTCTACGGACAATTCCTTCAACCTCATGGCTTGTTTTTTTTCTCTGACATGCACTGTCAACTGTGGGACCTTTATATAGACAGTTGTGTGCCTTTCCAATTCATGTCTAATAAATTGAATTTACCACAGGTGGACTCCAAGTTGTAGAAACATCTTAAGGATGATCATTGGAAACTGGATGCACCTGAGCTCAATTTTGAGTCTCATAGCAAAGGGTCTGAATACTTATGTAAATAAGGTATTTCTGTTTTGTTATTTGTAATACATTTGCAAACATAAAAAAAAACCAGTTCATCTTGTCATGATGAGGTATTGTGTGTAGATTGATGAGGATTTTTTTTATTTAATACATTTTAGAATAAGGCTGTAACGTAACAAAATGTTAAACTTTCTGAATGGACTGTAGGCTGATATGTTTTTTTTTTACATTTTCCGGGTCAAGGTTTGGCTTTTTCAAGAGGCTTTATTTCTGCCACTTTTAGTGAGTTTAGTACGCATCCAAAAAGGATAGGGTGCCATTTATAATGTTCAACATAGGAGGACCAAGCACAGTAAGTAGCCCAAGGGCATAAGGCAAGGTTAAGTGGAGGAGGGTGTGTCTTTGTGTTTGAAACGCAGCCCTGATGTAGCTAGCTAACACAGGGATGGGCATTTTACCTTTTTTAACTGTGAGTACTGATATGATTCTAAATGCCACTAGCAGTTAGTGCCGACCCTACTTTGCTAACGTTAGTTACACAGCCACAAAGTCATGAACCATGCCTGTTTCTACAATTTCTCTAATTACAATCTGATTTTAAACCTAACAAGTGCTTGACATGGACTGCAATATATTCCAGTACTCATTTTGTGGGCAGGTACTGTTTATATTTAGGTGCAGGAGCTCCACAATACTTTTGAGCTAATATTATATAAGTGGAACAGGAGCTCAAGCAGTAGATATTTTGAGGTGGCGGTACTCAGCTCCGGTGAGCTCCTGCACAAGTCAAGCACTGAACCTAAATCTAACCTTAACCACACTGCTAACCTTATGCCTCACCCTAACCTTGAAATGAGACCAATTAAAAAAAAATAAAAAATCATGAATGTTTACGATGTTGACTTTGTGGCTGTGGTAACTAGTGACAACCGCAAAGTAGCCTAAGCTGAAATTACAGCTGCTGCTCGTTGTTGGAACACGTATTTCCTTAGTTCAGTTAACTAGTCCATTTTGAATTTGTGATAAAACTGTCATTTGTCAAGGATTTGTAGCTTGTGTATCTCTTCAGTTAGATAAAGTTTTTTATAGGCTTTTATTTCTCAAGTTGCACTCCGCAAGCAGGTGTACAGGGAGCGGTCAGGAACGCAATTGAGTGATTGAGACATGAAGGGGAAGGGACATTTAGGGAGCAGAACTGTGTGATGCTCAGTTATTTGTAAAAAAAAATAAATAATTACATGTACAAATGAAACACTAGAGTCAATGCAAATTAACGTTGTCTTCAAGACAACATTTCAACCAAATAGTTGTACAGTATTTGAACAAAATGTGATCTCTGGTTGAAGATCGTTGTTTGACATCCGTTTTGAGTCCCCGAGTACTCAATTACTAAAACGTATCCCTGAGCAAAAATGCTTAGACTATTCTGCCCTACCAAATAAAAAGGCAGTAACTGCTCATTTGGTCGAAAAATGAGTTAATGTACAAGTTTATAGGTATATTTTTATCGGTCTCTGTGTCTTCTATATTGGGCGAGTGAACGGTGGATTTTCTGAACAGAACGCGCCAACCAAACTTTATGGATATAAATAGGGACTTTTTCGAACAAAAGGAACATTGGATGTCTTGCTTGGACACTTCGGATTACCATCAGCAGAATATCTTCAAAGGTAAGCAATTTATTTGAGCTCTTTTTATGTGTTTTGTGACACCCGCGCTGGTTTTATTATTATGCTAATTGTGAAAGTACACGGGGTGCTGTCCTCAGATAATCAAATGTTATGCTTTCGCCGTAAAGCCTTTTTGAAATCTGACAACGCTGTGAGATTGCCCAGAGTCTAAGCTTTTGAAGAGTGTGCAACCCATGTATTTTTATGAATGTTTTATAATACTACATTTGCATTTTAAATTTGACGCTCTACATTTTTCCGGATGCTGCTCCTTAATTATTATTATTTTTTTTAAGTAATAAAATTCACTAAATAAACTAAAAGGAAAAATAGTAACACGGTAAAATAACAATAACGAGGCTATGTACAAGAGGTACTGGTACCGAGTCAATGTGCAGGGGTACGGGGTGTCGAGGTAATTGAGGTAATATGTACATGTAGGTAGGGGTAAAGTGACTATGCATCATAAACAGAGAGAAGCGTGTGTGCGTGTGTGCGTGTGTGCGTGTGTGCGTGTGTGTGTGTGTGTGTTGGAATGTCAGTGTAGTGTGTGTGTGGTTAGAGTCCAGTGAGTGTACATCGAGCTTGTGCAAGAGAGTCAGTGCAAAAAAATAATAATTGGAGCTCAGGTACCGCTTGCAGTCTATGCATTTTTTGGGGGGCCTTCCTCTGACGTAGATAGTTATGTTTGCTCTGACTCTTAGTAAATTTAGCTAGCCAGCTAATTAGCATGATATATTTAGCTAGCCAGCTAACTAGCAATTAGCATGATATATTTAGCTAGCCAGCTAACTAGCAATTAGCATGATATATTTAGCTAGCCAGCTAACTAGCAATTAGCATGATATATTTAGCTAGCCAGCTAACTAGCAATTAGCATGATATATTTAGCTAGCCAGCTAACTATCAATTAGCATGATATATTTAGCTAGCCAGCTAACTAGCAATTAGCATGATATATTTTAGATTTATTTTAGCCACAACTTGGCTAGAAAAGACAAACTAGCAGACAGTAGTTAGCAGACAGTAAGATACACAAACTAATAATAGTGTAATTATACAATTATTGTGGAAAGCAGCATGTCACCAACATCTTGAGTGAACAGCAAGAAAGTGCTCGTGACTCCCTGGTCGAGCAACTGCTGTCTCCTTGAGTGAAGGGGCTTGGTGTGGGAGGGGGCGGGGCTTGGTGTGGGAG
>QNTS01011589.1:0-19110 GCA_003317085.1 Hucho hucho
AGCTGCATTGGATCTCTCCACATCCACCATGAGATCTTCAATCTCATTCTGGAGTCTGTGTTTAGTCTTCTCCAGGGAGGAGCATTTAGCATTAACAGCTTCCACAGCTTCCTCTGCATCCTGCAGACGCTGAGCCAGCTTCTTCCTGGATTCACATAGATGACAAACATTTAAGACATCTGCCTTTTTTCTGTCTGATATTTAATGATTGTACAGTTCTTTCTGAAAGTATTCAGACCCCTTGACTTTTTCCACATTTTGTTACGTGACAGACTTATTAAAAAATGTATTAAATTATATATTTTTTCTCATCAATCTACACACAATACTCCATAAAGAAAAAGCAAAAGCAGGTTTAAGCAAATTTCTTAAAAATAAAAACAGAAATACCTTATTTACATAAGTATTCAGACCCATTGCTATGAGACTCGAAATTGAGCTCAGGTGCACCCTGTTTCCATTGATCATCCTTGAGATGTTTCTACAACTGGATTGGAGTCCACCTGTGGTAAATTAAATTGTTTGGACACGATTTGGAAAGACACACACCTGTCTATATTATGTCCAACAATTGACAGTGCATGTCAGAGAAAAAAAACAAGTCATGAGGTCGAAGGAATTGTCCGTAGAGCTCTGAGACAGGATTGTGTCGAGGCACAGATCTGGGGAAGGGTACCAAAAGATGTCTGCAGCATTGAAGCACGCCAATAACACAGTGGCCTCCATCATTCTTAAATGGAAGACGTTTAGAACCACCAAGACTCTTCCTAGAGCTGGCCGCCCGGTCAAACTGAGCAATCGGGGGAGAAGGGCCTTTTTTAGGGAGGTAACCAAGAACCCGGTGGTCACTCTGACAGAGCTCCAGAGTTCCTCTGTGGAGATGGGAGAACCTTCCAGAAGGACAATCATCTCTGCAGCACTCCACCAACCTGGCCTTTATGGTAAAGTGGCCAGACGGAAGCCACTCCTCAGTAAAAGGCACATGACAGCCCGCTTGGAGTTTGCCAAAAGATACCTAAATGACTCTCAGACCATGAATAACAAGCTTATCTGGTCTGATGAAACCGAGATTAAACTCTTTGGCCTGAATGCCAAGCATCATGTCTGGAGGAAACCTGGCACCAAACCTACAGTGAAGCATGGTGGGGGCAGCATCATGCTGTGGGGAAGTTTTTCAGCGGCAGGGACTGGGAGACTAGTCAGGATCGAGGGAAAGATGAACGGAGCAAAGTACAGAGGGATCCTTGATGAAAACCTGCTCAAGAGCGCTCAGACCTAAGACTGGTACGAAGGTTCACCTTCCAACAGGACAACGACCCTAAGCACACAGCCAAGACAACACAGGAGTTGCTTCGGGACAAGTCTCTGAATGTCCTTGAGTGGCCCAGCCAGAGCCCGGACTTGAACCTGATCGAACATTTCTGGAGAGACCTGAAAATAACTGTGCAGCGACGCTCCCCATCCAACCTGACAGAGCTTGAGAGGATCTGCAGAGAAGAATGGGAGAAACTCTCCAAATACAGGTGTGTCAAGCTTGTAATATCATACCGAAGAATACTCAAGGCTGTAATCGCTGCCAAAGCTGTTTCAACAAATTACTGAGTAAAGGGTCTGAATACTAATGTAAATCTGATATGTCAGTAATTTTTTTGTTCTAAATTTGCTAAAATTTCTAAAAACCTGTTTATGCTTTGTCGTTACGGGGTAGTGGGTGTAGATTGATTACTGATAAAAACTATTTAATCCATTTTAGAAAAAGGCTGTAACGTAACAAAATGTGGAAAAAGTCAAGGGGTCTGAATACTTTCCGAATGCACTCTATATCAGGTAATACAAGTATCATTCATGTACTTTTGTGTGTCACTAATTCAGCCAAGGTTGAATAGCCTTAAAAGTAAGAAAACATCCTTACTTTGCATCTTCAAGCTCCTCAGTCTTCTGGATGGCATCAGTTTCGTACTTGGTTCTCCACTGAGCCACTTCAGCATTAGCCTTGGACATGCCACGCTGCAGCTCAGCCTTGGCCTCCTGCTCCTCCTCATACTGCTCCCTCAGCAGATCTGAGTCATGGCGAGCAGACTGCACTGCATGGGCAAGTGCGTTCTTTGCCTGGTAAGGACATTTAGTAAAGAATCAAATTATGCATGAGGTTAAATGAAGTTGATTATTGACACTGCATTTTTCGTATAAATACCTTGACTTCCTCCTCCAGTTGTCTCTTGAGGTCTTCAATCTGCTGAACGTTGGACTGCTTACCTCTGGTCAGTTGGGAGACCAGAGAGTCCTTCTCCTCCAGCTGTCTGGCAAGTTCACCTGTTTTAATGCAATTCTAATTATTTCAAATTATATTACTTATTTGGTTATTTGTTGTTGCTGTTCATGTGAATGTCCAGGTTTTTAGTTAATATACCATTCTCAGTTTGAAGCTTTGCTTTCTGCATGGTGAAATCGTTGATGGATCGCTGTCCTTCCTCAGCTTTCGTCCTGTATTCACTCATCTGGTCCTCGAGAGTGCGGCACATTTTCTCCAAGTTTGTCTAAAAACAGATTTGTTTTTTGAATGACAGAACACCGTCACTAGATTCCATCTTTAAAAAGCATATACAGATAACACATTTTATGATTCCTCAGTGATACCACATACTTTAGACTTGACAATCTGCTCCATGTTGGAGGCCACATCATCCAGCTCCAGCCTGAGCTCACTCTTCTCCTTCTCCAGCTTCTGCTTCACTCTCTGAAGGTTGTCAATCTGCTCTCCTAGGTCAGCCACACTGTCAGCATTTTTCTTCCTCAGAGAGGCAGCTGTAGCCTCATGCTGCAGAGTAGCCTCTTCAAGGTCTCTGCGCACCTTCTGGAACTCAGCCTCCCTCTTCTTGTTCATCTCAATCTGGGCAGCAGTGGCTCCACCTGCCTCCTCCAGCCTCTCACTGATCTCCTCCAGCTCTCTGGCCAAGTCTGCCCTCTGTTTCTCCACCTTGGCACGGGCAGCTCTCTCAGCCTCCAGCTCTTCCTCCAACTCCTCAATGCGGGCCTAAAATGGAGGGAATTACGTCAAGTGTACAATGGTGGAAAGAGTACTGAAATATCCTTCTCTTGTAGAAGTGAACTTACTGGTGTAAAAAAAACAACTCAAGTACAAGTAAACGGTAGATAATTTAAAAAGTACTCTGAGTAAAAGTAATTGAGTGATAGAAACATTACGCTTGATAATTAGCTAATTTTGCTAAGGTTATCTGAATGTTGTTACACATATTTTCCATGCTTTAAATCGAAAAAGTACTAGAGGAAATTAATGTTCAGTAGGATCTAGGTTCGTTTATTTTATAAGTTGCAACAAGGCACGTCTGTATGTAAAAAATAAAAAAATGAAGGATTTGTCAAAAATATACTATTAACATTTGAAAATAAATTAAACATTCAAAGCAATTAAAATCAGGGGTGTAAGGATTACTGAAATATCTTACTTAAGTAGAATACTGTTAGACAACATTTTACTCAGCTAGAATAAAATTACTGACTTTGAAAAATACTCGGAAATGCTACTCGATTACATTAACGAGAGTAGTTGTAATTCGTTACTTTACAACACTGCAAGTGTAACAGAAAGATTCCCTTTTCAACAATGCTATTGAAATACCTGCAGCTCCTTCAGTTTCTTCTGAAGTTGGGCACTCATGGCCTGCTCATCCTCAATCTTGCTGTTGAGTTGGCTCATCTCAAAGTCCTTCCTATTGAGGAGAACATGCTTTTTTTAGAAAGCATTTTCTACTGAATAATATTCTATAAGCATTTTTTGATCTGTGATCTTACTTCTTCATTCTCTCCTCCAGTTGCTGCTTGTCGTTCTCCAGGTCCATTAGGCTCTCCTGGGTCAACTTCAAGTCTCCTTCCAGCTTTCTCTTGGCTCTCTCAAGGTCCATCCTCACCTTCTTCTCTTGCTCCAGAGACCCTTCAAGCTGATAAAGGATATATTAAACAATATTCTATTGTAGCCTATTTTAGAATATTACTTACTTTGTTCCTATTTGGTACTCACATCATCAACTTGCTGTTCCAGTTTGGCTTTGGCCTTGGTCAGCGTGTTGACCTTGTCCTCCTCACTCTGCAGGTCATCCAACGTTTGCTGATGGGCCTCCTGCAGAGCCTTCTTCTCCTTGGTCAGCTTGGCAATGATTTCATCCAGAGCTGCCATCTCTTCAGTCAGGTTTTTAACCTAAGGAAACAGAACAATGTCATTACGCTTTGATCCAAAACAACCAATCAGAGTTTTAACAATACAAGAATGAAGGACAACTGTTACCTTGTTCTCTGTGGCATGCTTTTCCTTCTCCACTTTAGCCAGAGTGAGCTCCAGATCATCAATGTCCTTCTTGAGTTCTGAGCACTCATCTTCCAGCTTCCTCTTCTTAGCAGTTAGCTCTGAATTCATCTCCTCCTCATCCTCCAGTCTTTCTGTCAGCTCTTTGGCTTTTGCCTCAAGCTGGATTTTGCTCTTGATCAGACCCTCGCATCTCTCTTCAGCATCACCAATAGTGTCTTCTGACTGTTAATGTGTCAATATATTGTAAGTATATCAATTTCTCCAAAGCTCAGAAGTTTGTTTGGTGGCAAAATATTTGGAGACTACAAATGCTCCACTGATATCTCCACTGAAATCATGTCTCCTCTTTCTCTGTTTTTAAATTTCTCTAGTTAGCAAAGGCAATTTTGACAAAGGATGTGAGTGCAGCAACGTAACTGTAGTGCGGTTAAAGTTACTCACAGTTTGGACAGCGATCTGCAGGTCATTCTTCTCTTGGATAAGGGAGACCATCTTCTCTTCCAGCTCCTTTCTACGGGCTTCACTTTTAGCATAAGCCTCTTTAAGCTTCAGGAATTCTTCCTTCATGTTGGCCATCTCCTTCTCAGTCTCTGCTGACTTCAGCAGAGGTTTAATCTTGAAGTACATCTTCATCCAGGGCCAATTCTTGACACCCATGAAGGCACGAATGTTCCATTGGATCACAAGCAAGGCATCTCTGTGAAATGGAATAGAAGTAGCTTTTTATACAACCTTTTCCAACTCCACCATATTGTCTGCAGAGGTTTTATCTATTCTTATTCCAACCTGCGTTCAACAATTTTCTGGAACTCAATTCTGGCAAGTAGACCACGTGATCGGGCCTGGAGGCCAGTGATGATAAGAGCGAGACGGTCATCTCTCATCTCCTCAAGGGTACCCAAGAGACCAGCCTTGAAGAACACCTAATGATACACAAAGGCCATAATGTGGTGGTTGGATCGTCTTGTATTCGGTAGGATTTTATTTTTCTGCCAGTTGACCACAAATAACTTGAATGTGTTATCCTCCATGTTTATATTGTTGATTTTTTGCCTCTGTGCGAAAAAGGCACAAATTGACCACAAGGTGGCCCTGGAATGAGAAATTGATTTTACAACTTCAGATCCAGCAGGTTGACCAAGATTTAAAACATTTGGCACGGTCTATCTCAAAGTGTATGTGCACAATGCTTTTAGTGTCTTATATCTAGCCAGATCTGGATCTACTATATATATTTGTATCTCTTGATTTGATCCATTTGGCCTAGAGACAGATGATATGTAGTAAGCATGCTCAGTGGTATATCAGCATTGCTCCGGTTGACCTGATGGTGTTGTAGTGGTAATATAATGCTTGGACCCCGTAATTGCTGCTATTGCTTTTCATCTATTTAGGGAACTTACCTTAGTGTGTCCTAATCTGTACTGGGTGTGGTCAATGTCCAGAGAGCCTAGCAGTTTTTCTGCTGCCTTCATGTTGTCCATGAACTGACCCTCAGGGATAGCATTTGGATTGAGGATGCGGTATCTGAATTTCAATCAGAAAGCAATTATCTTCAAAAATTAAACCCCTGAATAGGTAAACAGTTGAATTTATGCATAATAAAAGCATAATAATTTGTACCTTTGTTTGAAGTCGGCATACAGGATCCTGTTGGGGAAGCCCTTTCTGCAGATCCTGATGCCTTCCAGCACACCGTTACAGCGCAGCTGGTGCATGACCAGAGGATTCTCCATGGCCCCAGGAGTCTTGGTCTCGTTGGGGATGAGGCAACGCACAAAGTGGGGGTGAGTAGACCTCAAGTTGGTCATGAGTTTACCCAAGTTCTCCTGTGAGTACGACAAATATAGAATTTTCCATCAATTAATGACTCTCCCAGTACCTCACAAGTCACAACGGCATTTAAGGCTAACATGCCAATCCACAACATACTGACATGCCAAATTTAGCGCAAAAATAATACATCTGTTATTTTCTGCAATTTTAAAACATCAGAAGTATATTGATTTAAAGTCAAATTTACCCTGTGCAATGCAGACACAGTCTGGAAGGAAGAGCCTTTCTTCTTCTTTCCTCCAGCCGCTTTTTCTTCAGGTGCTGTATGGTAATGACATCAATTAAATATACTATTATTACTACTGTCATGTACATTTGTATTTATTTTAGTGGTTTGTAGTCTTTGCCAATAAAAACACATAGTACCTCCTTCTGCACCAGCATAGCCCACAAAGAGGTTGGCCAAGAACTTAAGACTTGACTTCTGGAACAGTCCGACCACAGTCTCATTCAGCGGGTCCTTGTTCTTCACCAGCCAGTTACCAATGTTGTAATCAACAGTGCCAGCATAGTGAACCAGGGAGAAATGGGCCTCTGGTCTACCCTTAATAATCCTAGGCTTCTGGAAGCATGCATTTTTGCCCAGATGGGTGTCATACAGCTTAGCTTTGAATGTAGAATCACTGGCCTTGGGGAACATGCACTCCTCTTCAAGGATGGACATGATACCCATGGGCTGAAAGGGGAAAATGAATGAAAATAAATGAATACTAAGGGAAAAGCATAAATATGAGAATATATTGTTGTTGAAGCACATTTATGAAGATTGCCCTTGTAATGTTTGAAATCTCAAAGATTCAATCAAATAAATGAAACTGCAAAACTGAAGACACCAACCCTTTCAATGAGGTCAATGCAGGCAGCCAAGTCCATGCCGAAGTCAATGAACTCCCAGACGATACCCTCTTTCTTATACTCTTCCTGCTCCAGCACAAACATGTGGTGGTTGAAGAACTGCTGCAGCTTCTCATTAGTGAAGTTGATGCACAGCTGCTCAAAGGTGTTGAACTGAAATAGAAGTTCACAGTTACTTTATTTTGTCAGCTGTAATGTTTTAGATGAATCCTTTTATGACGTGGCCTTTTTATCAAATTTACATCACTCACATCAAAGATCTCAAAGCCGGCAATGTCCAGCACACCAATGAAGTGCTGGCGAGCGTTCTTTGTGTCCAGTGAAAGGTTGATTCTTATCACCATCCAGAGGAACATGTTCTCGTAAATTTTCTTTGACAGTGCACCAATGGAGTAGTTAACCTACAAAATATTGAGAAAAGAATTTACCAAAACATAGGCTCCACATAAACGCAAAGGGGTTTCCCAGACACAGATCAGGCCTAGCCCTGGACTAAAAAGCATTGTCAATGGGGAATCACAGGCATGAAAATATTAGCAACTCTAAACAAGTTTTATGCTCAAAATTATTATCTCTTGGAAATCTACAACTTTTTTGAGACTCACCTGGTCGACACTCTGACCTTTGGTGACCCACTCATTTCCTACTTTGACCCTTGGGTGACACAGCCCCTTGACCAGGTCCGCAGAGTTCAGGCACATCAGATATGCGGCTTTGTCAATATCTGGAAAGGCAAAGTTTTATTGTTGGAGGAGGCATTCTGACCTTCAGATTTTTCAGACATTACTTTATGTTAAAGTGAGAGGTTTTTAATCAGTGCTCACCCTCAGTGCCATCTGCCTCTGCTTGCTCCTCCCGCTGCTTATTCTTGAACTTCATGTTGCCGTAGTGCATGATGGCCCCAGTCAGCTTATAAATGCCATTAATCTCTTCTTGGGAGAATCCCAGCACATTAAAGGCATCCTAGTTCCGAAATAAAAGCCATTGTTTTGTATTGGAGAGAGAGTTTGATACAAGTGGATTATTACCACATACTGTGAGTGCACAAAACATTAGGAACACCTGCTCTTTCCATGAAATAGACTGACCAGGTGAGTTCAGTGAAAGCTGTCATCCCTTATTAATGTCACCTTCAATCGGTGTAGATGAAGGGGAGGAGACAGGTTATTGAAGGATTTTTAAGGCTTGATACAATTGAGACAATTGCGTTTAGAATGGGGTTTTGTAGTCGTTTGAGTGTGTCGATGATTTGAGTGTGTCAAGAACTTAAACTGCTACTTGGTTTTTCACTCTCAGCAGTCTTCCATGTTTGTCAAGAATACCCAAAGGACATCCAGCCAATTTGACACAACTTTCAGAAGCATTGGATTCAACTTGGGCCAGCATCCCTGTGGAATGCTTTTGACACCTTGTTGAGTCCATGAGTCCATCCTCTAATGAATTATAGGCTGTTCTGAAGTCAAAAGGGGATGCATCTCAATATTAGGAAGGTGTTCCTAAGGATTTGACACTGTATACAGTATGAACATATTTTACTCACATCAGTAGCCATTAGCTCATCTGCATCATTAATGGAAGTTACAGTAATCTCTCCTTGGGAGATGAAGGCGTAGTCATAGGGATTGCTGGTGATGAGTAGCATCTCTGAAAAGAATTGAACAGCACAGTTTGATTTGTGTTCAGCCTGTGGTATAGGCCATAACATAAAATACTATTAGGAAAATTGGCATTGTACAAAAAGAACAAAACCACAGTAATATTATAAATAGACAGGATGTCAAATTAGTCCTAATCAAGTTTAGAAAAACTGTACCTGGATATTTCAATGTTGTGTGCTTATATGGCATTTAATAGTTGAAACTTTCTCATGGACGAAGGAAATGCTTGAAACAGCATAAATCACAATACATTATGTTGTGAGTTTTACGGTTGGGAATGAGGGGTAGCACACTGCATGCGCTGGCTGCACCATAACAATTTAATTGGAATTCATCAGAAATTCTCTGTTTAATTCAGAATTGACCTCAAGCCCGATCAGTACACAGTTTGATGATTTAATACTCACCCAGCAGTTCTGGTTTCTTTTGGGACAGGATCTGGTAGAAGATGTGATAATCTCTCTCAGCCTTGAGCTGGAAAGTTACACGTGACTTCTCCAGAAGATCTGATCAATATGGAAAAGTGCTTTTGGTATTAATGTGTTTCCTGTCAAAGAGATCTGTTCAATTCTGAGCAAATATACTATTGTACTCACAAGTCTCAATGTCAGCAGACGAAAGCTTCCCACTGACTCCAAAATGAATTCGGATGAATTTACCCTGTAAGTTATTGTCAAAGCAGAAATGAATGAGCACACCAGATCTGGGTTCAAATAGTTTTTGTTTTCTTTTTGAATAGGTGTGCTTGATTGAGCTTGCATGGTGTAATGGAACTGATGGAATAGTCCCAAAAGTTTAAATCATACCTTTCACACTCTAGGCAGGCTCGATCAAACACAAAGTATTTGAAAGAAACAACAAATACTATTTAAACACAGGTCTGTTGCCCACGTACAGTCCCAAAGGGGAAGATTAGCTGACGTTATGACATCAACTAATGGAGATCCTAATAAAATTATTATCCTAATAAAATTCAAATACAGAAGATAGTGGATCAGATGAATATTTATGATAAGATTAGATTGGTCTTTGACTGCAAACAAAGACCAAACTTACGAATCGAGAGGAGTTGTCATTCCTGATGGTTTTGGCATTCCCAAAAGCCTCCAGGGCAGGATTGGCCTGGATGATTTGATCCTCCAGCGTCCCCTAGAAACCAACATCCATACAGTGTGAAAATGCTGCAATGAACACCAATACTCAATGAATAAAATTGGATTTTGTAATCTAATCAAATGGCTACCCAGACTATTTGCATTGCCCCCCACTCCCCTCTCCCCCTCTTTTACACCGCTGCAGCTCTCTGTTGTTATCATCTATGCATAGTCACTTTAATAACTCTACTTACATGTACATATTACCACAACTAACCGGTGCCCCCTCACATTGACTCGGTACCGGTACCCCCTGTATATAGTCTCGTTATTGTTATTTTACTGTTGCTCTTTAATTACTTGTTACTTTTATTTCTTATTCTTATCCATATTTTTTTTAACTGCATTGTTGGTTAGGGGCTCGTAAGTAAGCATTTCACTGTAAGGTCTACACCTGTTGTATTTGGCGCATGTGACTAATAAAATGTGATTTGATTTGATATGCTCATCCAGCCATGAAAGTGTTTCATTTAGGATCGATAATAATGAACACAGGGCTCGACATTAACGCTTGTAAAGTATTGATATACAACAGACTAACTAGCAGTGGCAACCAATCATTCAATGAAGGTGGGGCAGAGACTCACCTGTTTTGAGCCCTACATGTTTAGCTAATTTATTTATTTATTTGCCCACTATTTTATGTTATTTTGGCATTATTCACGTTACATATCAGTTTGCAAACGATGTAAAAAAAATATAAATAAATAAAAATAAATCTTTGAGTTAATAAAGCCGGATACAAATATGTTCTCTTGAGTAAGACGGGTCCAAAATGTTTCAGCCTAGCTCAGTGCTTCCTATGGTGGAGGGGCAGCCAGCGAAAGCACAGAGCGTAGGCGTTGGTCATTTTCTCTAGTTGCGCCGTGATTGGCTGTGTTCTGTCACACAACCACTATTTTGCTTCCCCTGCCTGCTATTTGGTGGAGAGGGTGTGTGGTCCAAGTCTGTTTTTTAAGGATTTAAAACCTCTGTCTGAAAGGGTCTCTTTTCCAAGCTTAAAAGGATAAACATTCACACGCAACACCATGGGCCAGAAAAGGTTGAATACATTGGCCATGCTGTCAATCCATCATGGATTCTGCCGGGTTCAAAACAACTGGGAACTCAGAACTGGGAAATCTCCCACTTCAGTGCGTTCAAGACAACTGGGAACTCTGGGGGGAAGAAATAATTCTGTTTGGGAAATTATGTTTTGAACGGTCGTACAACTCGGAATTCCAAGTCAGGAACTCGGGTCTCTTTCTAGAGCTCTGACTTTCTGACCTAAAGATCCCTGATGTCATGATTCAACCTTTTTCAGAGTTCCCAGTTGTCTTGACAGCACTGTAAATCCAGAGAATGACAGACTTTGATGACAATCTACTGAACATAAATGTAATAATGTTAAATAATGGTTCGAAAGTCAAAACGGCATTTGCCGTTATTGAAGAATGTGTTTTTTATCGAGTTACACAAATCCACAAGGTGTCAGTAGAAACCACATTTATTTATTTAAGCGAGTCAGCCATATCAGCTATGGTTTTTTTAAAGGCAGTAAATGAGGCTGAATGAAAGAAACCTCCGCTCTCGGGACAGCTTTATGTAGGCCCTAACAGTTTGTGGGCACCGTTTGTCACCGTTTTAGTGCAATTAATGTATTGTGTAGTGGCTTTGCTGGCATATATCCCATTTTTTATTGAGTTTCCCCACCAAGATTTACATGCTAACTATATAACCAGCCAAACTACACAATATGTTTTGAATTGGCTATCTCACTAGTTAACTATTTTGCATGTATTAATGACATTGTCATGTCCGATGTCCTAAAATAACTTTCCACCGGCACTCCTGTATAACCGCAAATGGCCCGACAGGCCATAACCTGTACCCGCGCATATTGACTCGGTACTGGTACACCCTGTATATAGCCTCGTTATAGTTATTTTATTGTTACTCTTTTCAAGGACAAGTGACAAGCTTTCAGACAAGTAAAACAAAAGTCTTACTTGCATTCTATTTTCTATTTACCTTTTTTTCTTCTGCAGCACTTTTCTTTCCGCTGACAGCAGCAATGCTGGCGAAGTACTGGATGACCCTCTTGGTGTTCACAGTCTTTCCAGCACCGGATTCTCCACTGGGATTGAAAATACAAACGTTGATGTCTCAGAATTTATCTTAATTTTAAATAGCCTCAAATCAATATAACCTTTGGTTGATGTACTTACGTGATAAGAACAGACTGATTTTCCCTGTCTGTTGAAAGAGAAGTATCAGTAAATGTGCCATTATACAAATATCTTTTGATATGCCAATGTAGATTAAAAGGAAAAGTGATATTTTACCTGACAACATGTACTGGTAGGCATTGTCAGAGATGGAGAAGATGTGAGGAGGAGCTTCTGTCCTCTTCTTGCCTCTGTATGCATTGACAACAGACTGATCGTACACTGGCAGCCACTTGTAGGGGTTGACAGTGACACAGAACAGCCCTGAGTAGGTCTGTGGAAGACGAGGGAGATGCAGATTTAGTTTCATTGATTTGAATGAATGTTTGATTTAATGGAGATATTAGCAGTCAGGCATGACTTACGTAGATCATCCAGGCTGCGTAACGCTCTTTGAGGTTAAACAGCACAGCAGGCTCGTGCAGGAAGGTGAACATCGCCATGTCCTCAATTTTATCAAACTTTGGCGGGTTCTGGGGGTGAACGTCGTCCTCCTTCACAGTAACAGTCTGAAAGAAGAGCAAATTAAATGATTTTGTTTCATTTTCAAGGTGTAGAGGTATTCACTTTGAGACAAATCGTTACTTGATTTTTCACAAATTATCAATTTACATGTAATGCCTGATTTGCATGAAAGTTAAAGATCTCAAGTTAGGATTCTGCTATTTGTTATACACAATATGTATAAAACTATGTGGACACCCCTTCAAATTAGTGGATTCAGCTGTTTCAGCCATACCTGTTGCTGACAGGTATAACATCGAGCACACAGCCATGTAATCTCCAGGAGAGCTCAGTGACTTTAAATGTGGCACTGTCATAGGGGATGCCACCTTTCCAACAAGTCACATTTTTGCCCTGCTAGAGCTGCCCCGGTCAACTGTAAGTGCTGTTTTTGGGAAGTGACAACGTTTAGGAGCAACAACAGCTCATCGCGAAGTGGTAGGCCACACAAGCTTACAGAACGGGACCGGCGAGTGCTGATGCGGGTAGCTCGTAAAAAATGTCTGTCCTCGGTTGCAACACTCACTACCGAGTTCCAATCTGCCTCTGGAAGCAACGTCGGCACAATAACTGTTCGTCGGGAACTTCATGAAATAGGTTTCCTTGGCTCAGCAGCCACACACAAGCCTAAGATCATCATATGCATCGCCAAGCGTCAGCTGTAGTGGTGTAAAGCTTGCTGCCATTGGACTCTGGAGCAGTTGAAACACATTCTCTGGAGTGATGAATCAGGATTCACCACCTGGCATTCCAACTGACAAATCTGGGTTTGGCGGATACCAGGAGAATGCATAGTGCCAACTGTAAAGTTTGGTGGAGGAGGAATAATGGTCTGGGGCTGTTTTTCATGGTTCGGGGTAGGCCCCTTAGTTCTAGTGAATGGAAATCTTAACGGTACAGCAAACAATGTCATTCTAGACGATTCGGCGCTTCCAACTTTGTGGCAACAGTTTGGTGAAGGCCCTTTCCTGTTTCAGCATGACAATGCCCCCGTGCACAAAGCGAGGTCGATACAGAAATGGTTTGTCGAGATTGGTGTGGAAGAACTTGACTGGCCTGCACAGAGCCCTGACCTCAACCCCATCGAATGCTTTTGGGATGAATTGGAACGCCAACTGCAAACCAGGCCTAATCGCCCAACATCAGTGCCTGACATCACTAATGCTCTTGTGGCTGAATGGAAGCAAGTCCTCGCAGCAATGTTCCAACATCTAGTGGACCAACTCTTTATTAATGCCAATGATTTTGGAATGAGATGTTCGACGAGCAGGTGTCCACATACACTGCATGACCAAAAGTATCTCGTAAGAAGAATTTTAATAGTAAAATATTTACCTTTCCAAACTCAGTATCAACGGTGACTTTAGCCCCATCTCTGCTGGTGATTGTGGCCTTGACGTACTCAACCTCAGGGTCCGGCACATAGCACTCTCTCTTTATGTCAAAGGGTCTAGTCTGGCATTCCATACGCTCCTTATCTGACTTACGCAGAAAGGACGCTGCGGCGCCAAACTCTGCCATTAAACTGTCGCCCATTCTGAAACCTGTGCAGACAGAAACAGAGCACTGAATACAGTATGGACATAATTTACACACAGTACCAGGTTTAAATTAATGCCTACCCCAAACTCTGCCATCAATATGTCACACATTCTTACATTTGTGGCACAGAGCTTTGAATGCGTACGGTGGTGTTAGAAATTATTGACACCCTTGACTGTAGAAAATAAATTATATTATTTTATACTAATGCAATTGCACAGAGGAAGAGATTTTGCAATATTTTTTTCCTCAAAAAGGTAGGGGTCAAATGATTGACACCTCTAAAGATTCTTATAAATGAAGTAGTAAAGGTTTAGTAAATGGTCCCATATTCCTAGTATGCAACGATTAAATCAAGCTTGTGACCTACAGATTTGTTGGATGCATTTGCAGTTCGTTTTGGTTTTGTTTCAGATTATTTTTGTGTCATTTTGGAGTCACTTTTATCGTAAATAAGAATAGAAAATGTTTCTAAACACTTCTACATGAATGTGGATGCTACCATGATTATGGATAATCCTGAATGAATCATAAATAATGGTGAGTGAGAAAGTTACAGAGGGTCCAAGATCATACCCCCAAGACATGCTAAACTCTCACCATTACCAATAACAGGGGGGTTAGCATGCATGTATGTACAGGGATGGAAATTAAGCTAGCCTGGAAGTCTACAGGATGCTAGCTGTTCCCATAGACATCCAGTCATTCCGCTAGTGCTAGTTAGCAATTTTGCTAACGCTAGTTAGCAATCTTCATACTGAACGCAGAGACATAAGTTCATCTGACTCTGGGGAAGTATATAAAAGGCCTCACTGCCAAAATCCCTTTACTCTGGAACCAGTTTTGAAACATACATAAAGTGATACTAGTATCCAATTTTCCAATTTATTTAGGTCTTTGGGGAAAATGTTTGGGACTGACTTTTTAAAATGAATTTAGTGAAGTATTAAGGCAAAATCAAAGGGCTAATTTACAGCCCTTTGATTTTGCCTTAATACTTCACAAAATTTATTTTTAAAAGTCGGTCCCAAACATTTTCCCCAAACATTTTCCCCAAAGACCTAAATCAGTTGGAAAATCACTTTATGTATGTTCTGTATATGAGCAGTATACTGTACCAGCATGGCAGACCAATAGAACTTTAAAATATGGAGTGGCTGTGGATCCGACTTTTTCTGGATTTTTTTGTCCGCTGCACTAAAACATCTGGAGCTTCCCGAAGCCTCTGCGCATTTGCGGAACACTTCCTGCGCGCGTGCATATTCTCTACTTTAGATGCAGCGAACAGGCTACTCAGGCGAATGGTCATGGTGCTTGTTATGTGATCTTGCAGACACTGATTCAGCTTTGATCTAACTTTATTATTAAACAAGCACCATTCGCTTGAGTAGCCTATTCTCTGCTCATAAAGTAGAGAATATATACATTCGCAGAACGGGATCCGCACTTGCGCATAAGCTTCGGGAAAGCTCCGGATCTTTGAGTGAGGCCGAAAAAGTTGAATCTGCATCCACGGCCTAAAATAATGGCCTAAAAAAGACATGAGGGTTGAGGCAGAACACCAGTAGGCTACCAGATTTAGAATCCTAGATTGATAAGACTTTATCTGAACAATATGAAGGTCAGCAAACCAATAGCACATTGAAAATAAACTAAAACGTGAGGTTCACAGCAGACCAAAAGTAGCTAGGTCCACTGTAGCTCAAATCTACAGCTTGTGTTAGTGATGACACTGACTACATGTAATTACTATACGGGAAAGACGTATTATGCATCATATACAAGTTGACTAGATTGATGAGTAGACAACAAAATAAAACATTAGTATAAAATGTAGAGTTTTCATGGAACACATTTAAAGACTTCATGCAAACCACTAAGAGGCGGGTTGTAAAACCTATATTTTAGAAGACTTAGTCTTACCTGTTCTTGGTCACACCTTGGATACGTTAGGTGGAAAGGATCTCTACTGAGAATGAAATAGACAAATACAAAGACCAATATCAATCAACTGAACACCTGTGTTTGGTTATGACAATTGTTAGGTCCTGTGGTGATTATCTTTGCCCTCCTCAGCAGACTGCCTCTATATGCTTACCTTCAGGATGTCCAGTGCCTTGTGTCTCCCCCTGGTCTGTCTTCCCTGGTCTCCATCACTCTTTATAAAGAGTGTTGCTCAGCCCTATATGGAGATGGGCCATCTATTGTAATAAATGAGTCTGATTATTTTAGAAGATCTGTATTTGGAAGTAGAGGGTGTGTTTCTCAGACCAATGAGGTGGCAGGAGGGGAGCAAAATCCCAAGGTGCATGTACAGCATCACCCTTTGCTGTAACTCCTTTTTTGGATTGTCACTTTACGAGATGGTTACATGACGACGTTAGGACATTTCAGAGACCATTTTAGCACCCTCCTTTATGGAGCAGTTTCAGGCACCATGGATATCCAACACTTATCAATCTGGTATGTTTGAGCACTGGAAATCCCTTGCATTTAGTGTTTTGGTGCAATATATATCAGCAATGCCAGTAAGGGGGAGTAGTCTTTATGAAGATAAAGATAAGATAATAAGTTTTGCATTTTATGTTCTAGTAAATGTTTGGCAACAAACTTGGATGTCTCTTATGAACACTTCTGTTGTTTGCGTGTTGTGATTGCTTAAGGTCATTGAGATGACATTATAGTCTTCTTGCATGGTGTGAAATCATTGCAAGACAACTGCAGCTGTCCTCATTTGTTCACAAAGGCAAGGTCACTGTCCTATGCATTGTCGCCGAAATTCCCATCTACTGTAAGCATAACCCTAGGCCCCATCTTGTTGACGTGGCATTGTCTACTTTTTATCCTTGAGGACAAATATAAACCTGTGAAATTCTTATTGGATTCCTTCTACTGTGGCCCTCACCATGTCTGGGCCTCACCATGTGACATTGTAATAGCTGCAACCTTCTCACATAAATATTTCCAGGCCACAAATGGAAGAACACAAGCCACCTTCCTCAAGCAGCTCATGTTGGGGGACTCAACATCAAATAAAATTGTATTCATCACATGCTTCGTAAACAACAGGTGTGGACTAACAGTGAAATGCTTACTTACATGAGTTGTTAACAAAACTTACACCTATGGCGTCATGCCTAAGTTTGAAAGAAAGAAGATATTTTTTATTTTACAATACATTTTTTGTGCTCCTTCAAGAAAAATGTGTCCAACAGGCCAGATACCCGTAAAACTTTCACTTTCAAAGACAATTTTCACATTTAAACCTTGGTAAATAGCCTTTTATAGTTTTACCCCCTTATTTATTAGCATCTTCCATGTAAAGTATGGATCAACTCAGTCTTAATACAATTCTATTCTCACAAAAACATTTCGGTCTATTCCTCTCTCTCCCTTTACATTTCCAGTAGACTAAGTGGATATCTGATAAGGTGCTGAGAAGGGGCATGGGGTCTTAGATTTGTAAGTGCCACACTGTTAAAGATCAAGATAGCTGTCAGGGCATCATGTACAATATGGGGAAAGTCAAGCTGTTAAGGTGATGATGTAGGGGTGACATAGCTGGAAAGTGTGTTACCTCCTTCAAGACCTGTGCATTATAGTATACTGGAGGCCTTTTGACTCTTTCAACTTCACACCTTGCGCCTCACTTCAGCCTTGAGGTTCTGCAATAGCTTCCAAAGCTGAACATACCATCTCTTGCCCTTCAATGACTTGCTAAGGGTCCCATTCCCAGCTGTCGTGTGTTTGTGTGGAGGGGAGAAGGGGTGGCTGTGCCCTCCACTGCCATCTCAGTGTGTATGGTGTGGGGCCTGGCGGCTGGGTAAGTATGTGTGTGTGTGTGTGTGTGAGGTCTTGCTATATGGTGTCAATTCCTGAAGGGATTTTAAGGGGGTTATTTGAGTCTTGCTTGATGTACTTGAACATATTAACTCACCTTAACCTATTCTCCTGCCATCCATTGTCTCCATAGAATGGCAGACTGCCAGTCCATCTCCACGGCTCCCCCAGGCTACCATCTCTTTCCTCACCAAGGCTCGTGGGCTCCCTGACAGGGAGTGAGTGAAGGAGGTAGGCTAGTGATGCAGGAGCAGCCTCCACAAACCTTCTGGCAAGATAATCAGCACTGACCAAGGTAAGTGATAATGACATTATCTGTAATACGTACATATCTGTCAGTCTGCGGTATTCAATGTGTACAGTGGGGCAAAAAAGTATTTAGTCAGCCACCAATTGTGCAAGTTCTCCAACTTAAAAAGATGAGAGAGGCCTGTAATTTTCATCATAGGTACACTTCAACTATGACAGACGAAATGAGAAAAAGAAATCCAGAAAATCACATTGTAGGATTTTTAATTTATTTATTTGCAAATTATGGTGGAAAATAAGTATTTGGTCAATAACAAAAGTGTATCATCTCAATACTTTGTTATATACCCTTTGTTGGCAATGACAGAGGTCAAACGTTTTCTGTAAGTCTTCACAAGGTTTTCACACACTGTTGCTGGTATTTTGGCCCATTCCTCCATGCAGATCTCCTCTAGAGCAGTGATGTTTTGGGGCTGTCGCTGGGCAACACGGACTTTCAACTCCCTCCAAAGATTTTCTATGGGGTTGAGATCTGGAGACTGGCTAGGCCACTCCAGGACCTTGAAATGCTTCTTACGAAGCCACTCCTTCGTTGCCCGGGCGGTGTGTTTGGGATCATTGTCATGCTGAAAGACCCAGCCACGTTTCATCTTCAATGCCCTTGCTGATGGAAGGAGGTTTTCACTCAAAATCTCACGATACATGGCCCCATTCATTCTTTCCTTTACACAGATCAGTCATCCTGGTCCCTTTGCAGAAAAACAGCCCCAAAGCATGATGTTTCCACCCCCATGCTTCACAGTAGGTATGGTGTTCTTTGTCCTCCAAACACGACGAGTTGGGTTTTTACCAAAAAGTTATATTTTGGTTTCATCTGACCATATGACATTCTCCCAATCCTCATCTGGATCATCCAAATGCTCTCTAGCAAACTTCAGACC
>QNTS01011590.1:8653-20503 GCA_003317085.1 Hucho hucho
AGGTCTTATACTGCTTTTAGAAAGGTCTGTCATACTGTAGTCTTGTTATAGGTCTTATACTGCTTTTAGAAAGGTCTGTCATACTGTAGTCTTGTTATAGGTCTTATACTGCTTTTAGAAAGGTCTGTCATACTGTAGTCTTGTTATAGGTCTTATACTGCTTTTAGAAAGGTCTGTCATACTGTAGTCTTGTTATAGGTCTTATACTGCTTTTAGAAAGGTCTGTCATACTGTAGTCTTGTTATAGGTCTTATACTGCTTTTAGAAAGGTCTGTCATCATAATGCACTGCATGAAAAGGTACAACATTCTAGTGCACAATTCCGAAAACCTAAACATTTTTGAAATTTGCAGTCATGTGTCCAGCCGTGTTTGGCCTTGCACACGTCCTGTTAATCTCCGCTAACAAACACTTTATGTGCGCGGATGTACACGGATGTGTATATGTCTGGTAATGGTTCAGTAAATCCCCAGAAACGAGCACACCCGTCCACCCACTTCCCAGGACAGGTCTTGAAATGCCAATGCCTTTGACGTCAGTTGCAGTAAATCTCGGTCTGCAGGTTGCTAATGTTAGTCATTGCTAGCTTGCCGTAGTGACTGTCACTGGTATATTAAAACACAATTCTGAATCAATGAATGAATAAATTATTTTTATTATTTTTATTTTTAATATCACACATCTTCAGAAATAAAATTCAAGCACCACTTTTTCCAGCGCTTGGCCCAGAGCAAGCCTTCATTTGGGTTACTGTTTTTCTATAGCTTTGAGGGTGTCTGTGGGATCTAGGTTGCCTAGATGAAAACTCCCCAGACATGATCCATGTGGTGTGGCTCGCCACGTAGCTCTGGTCACTCTCCAAGCAGCTCATCCTCTGCAAGCACTCTCCACCGTGCAGCTAGAAGCAAAACACAAAGAAAACATTAGAACACAGTAAACATATGCATCAGACTCAAGTCATGCATATTCATACAATTCAAGTCTGAACTTCACTTTAAAGCCTCACCAAACCCAGATTGAGAGATATTCAAGGGGAATTCCAACCTTTGACATTTATCATTATTACCTTGATTGTAGTTTTTGATATCTTATGAAATTATTGAAATTATTGGACTATTGTGGAAATAGTCACATTTTTACTATTTTTTACATTGTAGAATACTAGTGAAGATATAACACATATGGAATCATGTAGTAACCAAAAAAGTGTTAAACAAATCAAAATATATTTTAGATTTTATATTCTTCAAAGTAGTCACCCTTTGCCTTGATGACAGCTTTGCACACGCTTGGCATTCTCTCAACCAGCTTCATGAGGTAGTCACCTGTAATACATTTGGGCTCCGGAGTGGCACAGTGGTAAGGCACTGCATCTCAGTGCAAGATGCGTCAAGATGTCACCTGGTTCGAATCCAGGCTGTATCACATCTGGCTGTGATTGCGAGTTCCATAGGGTGGAGAACAATTGGCCCAGTGTCACCAGGGTTTGGCTGGAGTAGTCTGTCATTGTAAATAAGAATTTGTTCTTAACTGACTTGCCTAGCTAACTAAAGGTTAATTTAAAAAAAGTATTAACAGGTGTGCCTTGTTAATTTGTGCAATTTCTTTCCTTCTTAATGCGTTTGAGCCAATCAGTTGTGTTGTGACAAGGCAGAATATTTGGTAAAAGAACAAGTCCATATTATGGAAAGAACAGCTCAAATAAGCAAAAAGAAACGACAGTCCATCACTACTTTAAGACATGAAAGTCAGTCATGCACTCATGAGGACCGCCACAGGAAAGGAAGACCCAGAGTTACTTCTGCTGCAGAAGATAAGTTCATTAGAGTTAACTGCACCTCAGACTGCAGCCCAAATAAATGCTTCACAGAGTTCAAGTAACACACACATCTCAACATCAACTGTTCAGAGGAGACTGCGTGAGTCAGGCCTTCATGGTCGAATTACTGCAAAGAAACCACTACTAAAGGACACCAAGAAGAAGAATAGACTTGCTTGGGCCAAGAAACACAAGAAAATGACATTAGACCGGTGGAAATCTGTCCAAATTTGAGATTTTTGGTTCCAACCACTGTGTCTTTGTGAAACACAGAGTAGGTGAACGGATTCATGTGTTGTTCCCAGCGTGAAGCATGGAGATGTACGTGTGATGGTGTGGGGGTGCTTTCCTGGTGACACTGTCTGGGATTTATTTAGAATTCAAGGCACACTTAACCAGCATGGCTACCTCAGCATTCTACAGCGATACGCCATCCCATTTGACTTGCGCTTAGTGGGACTATTATTTGTTTTTCAACAGGACAATGACTCAACACAGCTCCAGGCAGTGTAAGGGCTATTTGACCAAGAAGGAGAGTGAAGGAGTGCTGCATCTGTCACGACTTCTACCGAAGTCGGTCCATCTCTTTGTTCGGGCGGTTTTCGGCGGTCGACGTCACCGGCCTTCTAGCCATCGCCGATCCATTTTTCATGTTCCATTTGTTTTGTCTTTGTTTTACACACCTGGTTTCAATGTTCATTATTAACCCTCTGTTTTCCCCATGTTTTTTGTGCGTGATTGTTTGTTGTTTCTTTCCCGGTTTTATTACGGCTGGTTATTATTCGCCCGTATGTTTTAAGGGCACATTGGATTTGTTATTCCTTTTTCCGTATTTTATTAAATACGTTGTTCACTCATCTCTGCTTTCCTGCGCCTGACTTCTACACCAGCTACACACACCGGCATTGACAGCATCAGATGACCTGGCCTCCACAATCATCCGACCTCAACCCAATTGAGATGGTTTGGGATGAGTTGGACCACAGAATGAAAGAAAAGCAGCCAACAAGTGCTCAGCATATGTGGGAACTCCTTCAAGACTGTTGGAAAAGCATTCCTCATGAAGCTGGTTGAGAGAATGCCAAGAGTGTGCAAAGCTGTCATCAAGGCAAAGGGTGGCTACTTCAAAGAATCTAAAATCTAAAATATATTTTGATTTGTTTAACACTTGTTGGGTTACTACATGATTCCATATGTGTTATTTCATAGTGTTGATGTCTTCACTATTATTCTACAATGTAGAAAATAGTAAAAATAAAGTTTTGACTGGTAGTGTATGCCTTTGGCTCCGTGCAGGGGATGTATCACCCACAAACACCTACCCAATGGTCATTATAATCAAACGAGACATGCAACAAGTTGTGCATGTGATACTGCCAGTGCACAGAGCTACAGGCATGGATAGGAAACAGAATTTGTGCCAAAATGTGTACCTAGCTCATGATTACTGTTATTTCCAGTGGAAAAAGTAAATGCAGTTCTGATAGAGAGGCAATTAGTGTTAAATGGCACTACGGAGCTATATCAGCCACTCTAGACGAGGTGATTAATGGAACTACAGGGCTATAGCAGCCACTCTAGACCAGGTGATTAATGGAACTACAGGGCTATAGCAGCCACTCTAGACCAGGTGATTAATGGAACTACAGGGCTATAGCAGCCACTCTAGACCAGGTGATTAATGGAACTACAGGGATATAGCAGCCACTCTAGACCAGGTGATTAATAGAACTACAGGGCTATAGCAGCCACTCTAGACCAGGTGATTAATGGAACTACAGGGCTATAGCAGCCACTCTAGACCAGGTGATTAATGGAACTACAGGGATATAGCAGCCACTCTAGACCAGGTGATTAATGGAACTACAGGGCTATAGCAGCCACTCTAGACCAGGTGGATGGAATTCAACGCCTGTTTTCATTCTACTCTTCTAGACTTGAATATATAACTTGAAACATGTAATAGGACCATGTGTGATCGTTGTATTCCAAGGACCAGGAGTAATACAGGATCGTTGTATTCCAAGGACCAGGAGTAATACAGAACCATTGTATTCCAAGGACCAGGAGTAATACAGGACCGTTGTATTCCAAGGACCAGGAGTAATACAGGACCATTGTATTCCAAGGACCAGGAGTAATACAGGACCATTGTATTCCAAGGACCAGGAGTAATACAGGACCATTGTATTCCAAGGACCAGGAGTAATACAGGACCATTGTATTCCATGGACCAGGAGTAATACAGGACCGTTGTATTCCAAGGACCAGGAGTAATACAGGACCATTGTATTCCAAGGATCAGGAGTAATACAGGACCGTTGTATTCCAAGGTTTAGGAGTAATACAGGATCGTTGAATTCCAAGGACCAGGAGTAATACAGGACCGTTGTATTCTAAGGACCAGGAGTAATACAGGACCATTGTATTCCAAGGATCAGGAGTAATACAGGACCGTTGTATTCCAAGGTTTAGGAGTAATACAGGATCGTTGAATTCCAAGGACCAGGAGTAATACAGGACCATTGTATTCCAAGGACCAGGAGTAATACAGGATTGTTGTATTCCAAGGACCAGGAGTAATACAGACTAATAAACCTAGTGTTACACGGATGCTGCTTGTTGAAAAAGGCTTACTCGTTTTCTCCTCTGGTGAACCTCTTTGCATGTTTCTCCCAGATTGTGTACCCTATGTTCTCAGGTAAACCTGAGAGATATGCCCACCTCACAGTCTGGTAATAAGGGGCAGGTAGCCTAGTGGTTAGAGCTTTGGGCCAGTAACCGATAGGTTGCTGGATTGTATCCCCGAGCTGACATGGTAAAAAGCTGTTGTTCTGCCCCTGAACAAGGCAGTTAACCCACTGTTCCCCGGCAGGCCGTCATTGTAAATAAGACTTTGTTCTTAACTGACTTGCCTAGTTAAATAAAGGTAATTGTTTTTTTTGTTTTTTTAAATAAACCTGCAATGGATACAAGTACAAGGTTAATTTGTTGTTTTGGTGGCTAGGCCACCCGTGCAGCGCCTTGCTATCAAATGTATAAAGAGCATTAAACATACCTTTGAGAGTATCCCTCTTTTTCAGAGTTTGAATGAACACCTTATAGAACATGAAGTACAGTGAGGGAAAAAAGTATTTGATCCCCTGCTGATTTTGTATAATTTTCCCACTGATAAAGAAATGATCAGTCTATAATTTTAATGGTAGGTTTAATTGAACAGTGAGAGACAGAATAACAACAAAATAATCAAGAAAAACGCATTTGGAAAATGTTATAAATTGATTTGCATTTTAATGAGGGAAATAAGTATTTGACCCCCTCTCAATCAGAAAGATTTCTGGCTCCCAGGTGTCTTTTATACAGGTAACGAGCTGAGATTAGGAGCACACTCTTAAAGGGAGTGCTCCTAATCTCAGTTTGTTACCTGTATAAAAGACACCTGTCCACAGAAGCAATCAATCAATCAGATTCCAAACTCACCACCATGGCCAAGACCAAACAGCTCCCTCGGCCTGGGGCTCCATGCAAGATCTCACCTCGTGGAGTTGCAATGATCATGAGAATGGTGAGGAATCAGCCCAGAACTACACGGGAGGATCTTGTCAATAATCTCAAGGCAGCTGGGACCATAGTCACCAAGAAAACAATTGGTAACACACTACGCCGTGAAGGACTGAAATCCTGCAGCGCCCGCAAGGTCCCCCTGCTCAAGAAAGCACATATACATGTCTGAAGTTTGCCAATGAACATCTGAATGATTCAGAGGACAACTGGGTGAAAGTGTTGTGGTCAGATGAGACCAAAATGGAGCTCTTTGGCATCAACTCAACTCGCCGTGTTTGGAGGAGGAGGAATGCTGCCTATGACCCCAAGAATACCATCCTCACCGTCAAACATGGAGGTGGAAACATTATGCTTTGGGGGTGTTTTTCTGCTAAGGGGACAGGACAACTTCACCGCATCAAAGGGACGATGGACGGAGCCATGTACCGTCAAATCTTGGGTGAGAACCTCCTTCCCTCAGCCAGGGCATTGAAAATGGGTCATGGATGGGTATTCCAGCATGACAATGACCCAAAACACACGGCCTAGGCAACAAAGGAGTGGCTCAAGAAGAAGCACATTAAGGTCCTGGAGTGGCCTAGCCAGTCTCCAGACCTTAATCCCATAGAAAATCTGTGGAGGGAGCTGAAGGTTCGAGTTGCCAAACGTCAGCCTCAAAACTTTCATGACTTGGAGAAGATCTGCAAAGAGGAGTGGGACAAAATCCCTCCTGAGATGTGTGCAAACCTGGTGGCCAACTACAAGAAACGTCTGACCTCTGTGATTGCCATCAAGGGTTTTGCCACCAAGTACTAAGTCATGTTTTGCAGAGGGGTCAAATACTTATTTCCCTCATTAAAATGCAAATCAATTTATACAATTTATACAATGATACACTGATCATTTCTTTGTCAGTGGGCAAACTTACAAAATCAGCAGGGGATCAAATACTTTTTTCCCTCACTGTACAAGGTTTAACCATTCTAGATCACTGGTGAAAAGAAAACATACCTCTGATGACATCCGGTGACGTGTCCGTGTTCTGTGACATCTCCCTCATTAAGAAAGAGCACAGACATGTTGTGTGTAAAAGAGAATGCAAAAGTACTACATTTGTGTAGCTTAAAAAGCTCTTAAGGATCTCTACAGATCGGTGTCCCACCCTCGGGACGGTTGAGCTAACATGTGCTAATGTGATTAGCATGACGTTGTAAGTAACAAGAACATTCCCAGGACATAGACATATCTTATATGGGCAGAAAGCTTAAATTCTTGTTAATCTAGAGGCAATGTCCAATTTACAGTACCTATTACAGTGAAAACATACCATGCTATTGTTTGAGGAGAGTGCACAGTTATGTACTTGAAAATGTAAATAATGACCAATTATCCACACATGGGCAGACTTGATACAACATTTTGTTACAGAAATGCAATGGTTCATTGGATCAGTCTAAAACTTTGCACATACACTGCTACCATCTAGTGGCCAAAATCTAATTTGCACCTAGTCCTAAGTCAGTTAATGGCCTTTCCCTTGCATTTCAAAGATGACAGAAAAAAGTATTATCTTATATTCTTTTATCTTTTATCAGATCTAATGTGCTATATTCTCCTACATTAATATCACATTTCCTCAAACTTCAAAGTGTTTCCTTTCAAATGGTATCAAGAATATGCATTTCCTTGCTTCAGGTCCTGAGCTACAGGCAGTTAGATTTGGGTATGTCATTTTAGGGCGAAAATTGAAAAAAAGGGTCTGATCCTTTCACCCAGAAAATATACCCCTCTTTTGATATCATATACATTATCAAGCATTTCACACATATTATCCAGATACTGACTGTTGGCACTTGGTGGTCTATAGCACCTTGCCACAAGAATGGGCTTTAGTTGAGGCAGATGAACCTGTAGCCATATTACTTCAACAGTATTTAAAATGAGATCCTCTCTAAGCTTTACAGGAATATGGCTCTGAATAGACCGCAACACCGCCCCCATTGGCACTTCTGTCTTTTCTGTAGATGTTATAACCATGTATTGCTACCACTGTATTATCAAATGTATTATCTAAGTGAGTTTCAGAGATAGCTTAATTTGGGATAGGAATCTGAGGCGGCTTAATTTGGGACTATAGAATAGTATACCATGTCAGCTCTCAGCCATATTGAGTGTACCCATGACGGTGCAGTCAAACTTCCCCTCAAATAGTCTGAGGGGCTTTGCCAATTCCAGTAGGCTAATTCTATTGATATGTCTGCAACATTTTCATTTAAGAAGTGACTCTTTCCTTACTGTTCCACTCAGTATCTGAGTGAGTGAGAGAGAGAGGTCAAATGTCTACTGTTTGCTGATGATCTGGTGCTTCTGTCACCAACCAAGGAGGGCCTACAGCAGCACCTAGATCTTCTGCACAGATTCTGCCAGACCTGGGCCCTGACAGTAAATCTCAGTAAGACCAAAGTAATGGTGTTCCAAAAAAGGTCCAGTCGCCAGGACCACAAATACAAATTCCATCTAGACACTGTTGCCCTAAAGCACACAAAAAACTATACATACCTCGGCCTAAACATCAACGCCACAGGTAACTTCCACAAAGCTGTGAACGATCTGAGAGACAAGGCAAGAAGGGCCTTCTATGCCATCAAAAGTAACAGAATATTCAACATACCAATTAGGATCTGGCTAAAAATACTTGAATTGCCCTTTATGGTTGTGAGGTCTGGGGTCCGCTCACCAACCAAGAATTCACAAAATGGGACAAATTCCAAATTGAGACTCAGCATTCAGAATTCTGCTAAAATATCCACCGTGTACAACAGTAAAACACCAAATAATGCATGCAGAATCCAGAAAAGAGCCATTAAATTCTACAACCACCTAAAAGGAAGCGATTCCCAAAACATCCATAACAAAGCCATCACCTACAGAGAGATGAACCTGGAGAAGAGCCCCCTAAGCAAGCTGGTCCTGGGGCTCTGTTCACAAACACAAACAGACCCCGCAGAGCCCCAGGACAGTAACACAATTAGACCCAACCAAATCATGAGAAAACTAAAAGATAAAAGATATTAGAGACACATATTTCCCTCAGATTACACAGATCCACAAAGAATTTGAAAACAAACCCGATTTTGATAAACTCCCATATCTACTGGGTGAAATACCACAGTGTGCCATCACAGCAGCAATATTTGTGACCTGTTGCCACAAGAAAAGGGCAACCAGTGAAGAACAAACACCATAGTAAATACAACCCATATTTATTTATTTTCCCTTTTGTACTTTAACCATTTGCATATCGTTACAACACTGTGTATATACATAATACGACATTTGTAATGTCTTTAATCTTTTATAACTTCTGTGAGTGTAATGTTGACTGTTAATTTTTATAGTTTATTTCACTTTTGTTTATTATCTACTTCACTTGCTTTGGCAATGTAAACATATGTTTCCCATTTTCCATGTCTCTCTCTAAACAGCTTAATTTAGGAAGGGACTCTTTCCTTATTTGAAGTGCTGCAGCCTTTGACCTTTCTGGCTCATTACATTCATTACAACACAGATTACAGTCTCTGATTGCTATCGACCCCAATGCCTGCAGAAGGCCAGCAACCCATTCTGTGTTTAGAGCCGCTACAGAGTCTTCTACTGAGACTTTGTGATGATGCACTTTAAATACAATTGGCTTTAACTCTTGCAGTAGGCAAGTCCGTGTTATATTAGTGAGGAGAGACAGGCTATGCAAATTGCATTGTTTGATGAGCAATAAACTTGTTATCGCGCTGATTCTTCCTTCATCATCACTGCCGGACTGACACGATACGGTGCAGATTACATCCCGAAGTAGATGAATGATGGAGGAAATGACACTGATATTTGTTTGCCATTCCAAGCATGAACATCAACTTGTTCTATGTGAGAGCTGTAGATCTGACAGAGACACGACACAAGAGGTCTTGTATTGAAAGAGCGTCTGGGCTGTAGGGATAAAATGATGAATCAGCTAAGGGAATGGGAACACACACACAAACACACACACACACACACACACACGCAGACAGACAGACACACACAGATGTTTATCAAAGTGTTCCACACACAACAGCGACGATGATGAGAGTCGTGTTTCTCTGTCTCTATTCTGAGCTGTGAGTGTCTCTTTGTCTTCATGCTGAAGGTCATCTCCACTCTGCTCAGTTTGTCCTTCCTGGGCCTCCATCCCTCTCACATCCTGTGGCCCCGGCCACTGACTCCTTACTGCAGACTGTGTGTGTGTGTGTGTGTGTGAGTATGCGCGCGTGCATGTGTGTGTGAGCATGTGTTTGCTTGTCTATGTGTGTGTGTGTGTGTGTGTGTGAGAATGCGTGCACTTGTCTATGTGTGTGTGCCTGGCCATGAGTCCATACTGCAGCACAGTTTAATCTTCCAAACGCAGCCACGGGCCATGCCAGCCAATCAACACCCTGGGAGAATCAGGGACAGAGACAGAGCTAAGCACTTTATTCACTGTCAGCCTGGATGTATTTAATATACTTCTTGGACAGTTTGTTACAGTGCTGTAGTGCTATGGTGACATTATGAACTATTGTGAGCGTGTATCAATTGAATCAGTTTCAGGACTGCATTTATTTGGACCCAGTTACTGTGTCATGGTGATATTATTCATACTAACCATGGTGACAATCTCCCCATACTGTAATATCTTTGAATACTACTAAATCCTATTTGGATACAATCTGTTCCAAACTCCACTCTAAGATACCACTTGTTATAAATCAATGTATTAAGCATGCATTCTAAGCAGTACTTTCAGTGTCAGGCAGACTGCCTTGTTTTATTTGGACACTGTTACTGTCTAATGTTATACAACTGGTGGGTCTAATCCTGAATGCTGATTGGTTAAAACCACACAAGTTACCACCGGCTAAATCTATGATGTTAAAATGCCTAATGGCTTTACTCTGGTCCATCTGACTGCCCAATCCACTGCCTCATCAGTCCAGCCAGGCAATTTATAAACTTGATCTCCACTGTAAAAAGCATCTAGACATTATCTCACATTTCTTTCAGAAACATTTAGTTTTCAACAGCAGAGATTTGTAGAAACCTTGCTGTCTGTCCCTCCGACATTTGCAACATTGTTTCAATATTCAAATTCGATTTCCAGCTGTCCCATAGTAATGGTCAGGTCGAGACAGACAGGCAGGCAGCGTTTCTCAGCCAGTCAAAATCATGAGTCAGCTGGCATCATTTTTATGGATATATACAAAAAAAGATTATACTGAAAAAGGTCAAACGAAATGAAGTGCAGCTAGTTTGCAGTCTTTCCAGCTTCAGTTTGATGTGACTGTGTTAGCTGTGTTGTTGGCTAGCTCCTCTGAACAACAGTGTCCTGACGAGAGAACACATTTTCTATGCCAGGTGAAATCATGCCTCATTAGCTCATTGTTATGGATGTATCCAAATAAATGTCACTAGAAAAGAGCTTGAAAAAAAATGCAGCTACTTTGCTGTTATTCTGGCTGCACTTTTTGACGTGACTAAGTTAGCCGTAGTTGGCTAGCAGTATGGCATTGGAACATTTAGAACAAACGACTGGGTCGTGTCCATAGATACAGAAGAAAAAGACTGAACGACTGGGTCGTGTCCATAGATACAGAAGAAAAAGAATGAACGACTGGGTCGTGTCCATAGATACAGAAGAAAAAGAATGAACGACTGGGTCGTGTCCATAGATACAGACGAAAAAGAATGAACGACTGGGTCGCTAGCAGTATGGCATTGGAACATTTAGAACAAACGACTGGGTCGTGTCCATAGATACAGAAGAAAAAGACTGAACGACTGGGTCGTGTCCATAGATACAGAAGAAAAAGACTGAACGACTGGGTCGTGTCCATAGATACAGAACAAAAAGACTGAACGATTAATAAATTAATCAAAACAAAATTTTTATGAAAATATGTCAATCATTATTTAAATATGTAGGTGACCCGTTGTATGAAAGCGATAATGCCCTCGAAGCCGGTGTCTGGAGGATATATTGACTTTGTCTCTGGCCTAACAACACCTGTGCCAATGTATCCTCCAAACCCCGGCTTCTCTGGCATTATCACTTAATTATGGTGACATTCTTTATGTTACCATGGTGACAAATAGAATTAGAACATAAATATATCTCTATAGTGACATATCCTCCTCGTACTGTAGCATCTTTTAAATACTCATAAATCCTTTTCTCGATCCGTACATGGAGCTCCTTTTCACTTCTGCATAAGAATTGGACAAGTATGAACTATAAATAATTCCATGAACAGGAATGCAAGCACGTGTGCAGAAACCTTCTGCTTGCTAAATTATACTGCAAATGTGTAGCCATGTTTCATCTGCTGAGGCATTTCCCATCTGATCTCCAACGTGTCCACAGCTAGCTTCAGAAGGAGTAATGTCATAGTACCAACCATGACCACTAGAGCTAAGCA